>ML818098.1:76156-102903 GCA_009831015.1 Picea engelmannii
AGGGGGTAACCTCCTTTTACCCCACTTAAATGTTCAAGTACAAGATGATTCAAAATGAAAATGTCTCCTTGGTATATATAGGAGACTAGGAGGTTTTAATGGCCTAAAGCCGACATAAATAAAATAACATTACTAATCTAAATCAGAAGTAATGGCCTAAATCCGACATAAATAAAATAACATTACTAATCTAATATGCCCCAATTAAGTGGTAATGAGCCAATATTAGGGCTTAACATAAAACTTAAATAAGGAATCAAACAACCAAAACACTTTGTTGGCGTTAGAAGTCACTCCTGGATTGCGATAGGAGTAGAGCCCAACGCCCATCAATTTATGTCACGATAAATTTAATGGGTGATCGAATGGGTAGAGACCCAAGAAGGAATCACTCTAACTCAGGGACCAAGTCTAGTAGGTAAAGAGAAAAAGATGTCTTGATCTAACTTTCGTCAGTGAGTTGATTGTAAAATGAGTAGGTGGAAGACTTGGTGAGATAAGTGGGCAAGATTACTTTGGGCATTAGGCCTTTCAGTAGCTTGTAGAAGAAAAACTACGAATATAAGATCCTCTTGGTTCAGAGTTTCGGGGAACTGAGGGGTGAATTGACTGGATCCTCCAATTCCAAATCACTCAGCATGGAGAAAATCACAAGAACCAATTAGAAACAAAGAAACTGTTACAGTGATCCAACCTACATCATCCTATAACAGGGCAACTCGATCGGATCCTCCAATTCCAAGCTGTTCTAACATAGTGTAAATAAAGACATGGAAAGAAGCTAACATTCATAAGGCAAGAAGTGTCAAGAGTCAATACATAACTAGAATAACCAGTGCTTCGTTAAAACTTTTACAATCGGGAGCCTAGCTCAACCATCGATACTTTCAAAATACAAAAATGGAGTACATATACTCCTAAACCTTTGCCTAGCAGAGGCATCCTCGACTTTCAGGGCGTGGCATCTCTTTGGTCAAATCTGGTCTGAAATTCTCTGTCAGACGCCACCTTAACTGTGCATGGCTCTTGCAAGGGGGTAGTTGAGCCATTAAATGATGAGTTAGCGTGTGCAGACTTCTCTTGTTAGTCGAGGACTCAACATGGCTTCTTTGGAAAAAAATAGCACATAGGACCATCTCGGGCAGACTGCCTGTCGGATCCTCCATACCTTACCATTAATGAGTGAGGAGAGGCTTCAACCACCTCCTCCCACCTTCATTTACTCCTAGCAGGAACCAGGATTGAGACCGAGTTGGATTGGCACCTGGATATCACGACGATCCCTTCTGCAGCTAAACTTGGCTCTTTTAGCCCTTTTGCACAACTCTTTCTATTCCCCAAGTGACCACGGGTTGTGACCCTGCGCTTAAAAGGTGATTTCGGCATTTTGGGGTTCGGGGTTTTGAAATGTAATGGAAGAGAAAAACCCCTTACCCTTGGGAGTCTCGGTAGCTGAAATATCGACATGGCCTGATCATGCGCCACGCGTCCCTTTGGATGGATGGTTGTGATGATGTCGACGTTTTGGGACCCGTCTCATCATATGGTGTGCGCTAGCACCTTTTCCCCAGGCTTCTTCCTCTGTGACCGGGCACCAAGACCATGGGCCCGACTCTGGGCGCTTTCGACGTTTCAGGGTTTGGGGTTTCGAGATGTGAAATGAAGAGAAACCCTTACCCTTTGAATTCCCGGTAGCCGAAATGTCGATGTAACTAGATCTTGCACCACGCGTCCCTAGATCGGATGACTGAGGTGATGTCGGCGGTTTGGGGCCTGTCCCATCACATGGTGCTCACCAACACCTTTTACCCAGGTTCGTTCCTCTTGTGACTAAGCGCTATGACCATGGGCCTGACTTTGAGCGCTTTCGACGTTTCGGGGTTCAGGGTTTCGAGATGTGAAATGATGAGAAGCCCTTACCCTTTGAATTCCTGGTAGCCGAAATTTCAACGTAACTAGATCTTGCGCCACGCGTCCCTGGATTAGACGACTGAGATGACGTCGGCGGTTTGGGGCCTGTCCCATCACATGGTGCTCGCCAACACCTTCTACCTAGGTTCATTCCTCTTGTGACCAAGCACTATGGCCGTGGGCTCGACTCTGGGCATTTTTTATGTTTCGGGGTTCGGGGTTTCGAGATGTGAAATGACGAGAAACCCTTACCCTTTGAATTCCTGGTAGCCAAAATGTCGACATAACTAGATCTTGCGCCAAACATCCCTGGATTGGACGGCTTAGATGACGTCGACGGTTTGGGGCATCTCCCATCACATGGTGCTCGCCAACACCTTTTACCCAGGTCCTTTCCTCTTGTGACCGAGTGCTATGACCGTGGGCTTGACTCCGAGCGCTTTCGGTGTTTCGGGGTTCGGTGTTTCGAGATGTGAAATGACGAGAAACCCTTACCCTTTGAATTCTCGAATGCCAACATGGCCTGATCGTGCACCACACGTCCTTTTGGATGGATGTCCGAGATCCTTTCTTGAATGTAATATAAGCGCTATCCACCACGCTAATCCTGGCGCAACTTCGCTAACCGTGATTTCCCACCGACTGTCGATATGATCTATAGATGGATTTGGGTCGCTGAAAACATAACTTTTCCCACTTACTTGATTGGTAGCCTGAAACGAGATTTTTCTGTGCTATGATTGGGCGCTTCTAGCTGCGGCCTTTGAATAAAACACACTCGACCGGTTTTCAAACCCCTCTTCTATACATTTACACCAGTGGCCCGAAACTAGAATAAAACACCATCTTGCAAGAATTTGCGCTAACATTAGGCTCCATGGGGGATAGATTCATCCCTGCGATGCTCTAAGAACTCATTTGCAGCTTCAGTGCCTTGCTGTTGGACTATGGAGTCAAGCTCAGAACATCCTGTTGAAAATATAGGCCGAAAAGTAAAAGCAAAACAAAATGAAGATACATGCTCAAAGGAGCTTATTTATGTACAGTCCTAAACTAATAAAATACTTTACATGGGGCTAGGTGAAAGAAAACTTCCACCATAACCATTCAAGTAGCTTCCTGAATGAAAGCTCCTTCCTTCTATCGATGAGCACAAACAGGTGGTGCAACCATGACAACAGAACGGTTACGCTCTTCAACTCCTTCTTATACACTGAAGTTGAGATGAAATAGGGTGGCTCCGAATTGTGAAGGAAATACAACTCCATGTATTCCTTCACAGGATCATAGGACCAATGGAAAACTCTAGAATATTGGTGACAGGTAGCCTCCAATGCTACACAGTTGTTCACGTGTGGCTAAATATGTTTGGTAAGAACAGGTGGGTGGACAACTGACGTAGGCTGGCAGTTCTCAGGTGGTGGCTGCTTGCTAACTGGCTCTAGACAAAAGGAATATTTCTCCTCTGGTTCTTCTTCTTGGCTCTCCCCAAGGTCAGATTCATAATCGTCATAAACAGGACCCGTGGGAAAGCTCTGCTCTTTGAAGTCCTGCGTTTCCAACTTAGAACTTGATTCATAGTTGTCATACACAGGATGGATGCTCCTCTGGTAAAAAACCTGTGATGTGGTGCTCGACTGCTCTTTTGGTTCTTCTCCCTTTAAGTCTGAGACAACAGGCTCAGTAGGGGTAGATACTAACGCAACAATGAAATCTTCAATAATCTCTTCAAAAGAGCTGTCGAGAACATCTGCCTCAAGGAATGAAAAATCCTCTCCACTGTCTTCAGATTCCAACCTTGCATGTTGGGGAGTGAGATACCTCGCCTACTCCATTAATTCACTCAGAGCATCGTCTTCCTCCAGACTTCCATCATTCTCATAACCTTCCTCTGATGCAGCTGAATGGGGATGAGAAAGGACTGATTTCTGATCCAGGTCATCAGGATCATCCTCACAGCCTATGTAAGAGGAAGCTCTATCTTGTATATAGCTTTGGTATCCCTCACAACAGTTATGAACAATTAACTCAGAGGGATAAGACTTCTGACAATAGGCGATGAAAGTTGTATGAAATTCTGCGAGTGAAGAGATGCTAGCAGGGGGTAAAGAATGATACCATTTACGAGCATCCCCTGCTAATGAGAACATGAACATTTTCAACAATACATCCTCATGATGTATTTCCCACTGATGCATGAGTTCATGAAACTCAATGAGGTGCTGAGCAGGGTTGTCCTCTTCACATTTTCCAAATATGGGCAAATAATCGCCCCATTCATTCGGAGAAGGGACAACATTAAGAAAACCAGGAATAATAGAAAAATTAAAAGGAGCAAACCTTCGAGCTAGGATTTTCTCCATATCAAACCAATGGAGTCACCAATTGATCCTTGAATCATGGAGTCACTAGGTGAAAGATGCGCAACTTCGAATGTCACTGGTATTTTTTTACCATCAAAGGCTAGATCCTAACGTTGTGTCCTTACCCCAGGAAACTTCTCAGGCTGAGAAAGCAGCTGCTGAAACCTTCTCGAGAAAGATCCTCTGGTCAGCTTTCAGGTGTGCTAATAGTAGTCACAGTTGAAACAATGATGTGGAAACCTTGGGGTCACCACAATGGAGTCGCTAGGTGCACAGTAGCAATATTTAAGGGCTCTGATGCCTGATGCACCTTCAGAATCAGGGGCTCAATGTCGTTCAATCCCAGGGAAAATCTTCAACTTTGTCCCCAACAACGACACCGAAAATGTTGGCGTTAGAAGTCACTCCTGGATTGTGACAGGAGCAGAGCCCAACGCCCATCAGTTTATGTCACGATAAGTTTAATGGGTGATCGAATGGGTAGAGACCCAGGAAGGAATCACTCTAACTCAGGGACCAGGTTTGGTAGGTAAAGAGAAAAAGAGGTCTTGATCTAACTTCCGTCAGTGAGTTGATTGTAAAATGAGCAGGTGGAAGACTTGGTGAGATAAGTGGGCAATACTACTTCGGGCATTAGGCCTTTCAACAGCTTGCAGAAGAAAAACTCTGAATACAAGATCCTCTTGGTTCAGAGTTTCGGGGAACTGAGGGGTGACTTGACTGGATCCTCCAATTCCAAATCACTCAACATGGAGAAAATCACAAGAACCGATTAGAAACAAAGAAACTGTTATAGTGATCCAACCTACATCATCCTATAACATCGCAACTCGACTGGATCCTCCAATTCTGAGCTGTTCTAACACAGTGTAAACAAAGACATGGAAATAAGCTGACATTCATAAGGCAAGAAGTCTCAAGAGTCAATACATAACCAAAATAACCAGTTCTTCATTAAAACTTTTACAATCGGGAGCCTAGCTCAACCATCGATACTTTCAAAATACAAAAACTGAGTACATATACTCCTAAACCTTTGCCCAACAGAGGCGTCCTCGACTTTTAGGGCGTGGCATCTCTTCGGTCAAATCTGGTTTGAACTTCTCCATCAGATTCCACCTTAAATGTGCATGGCTCTTGTAAGGGGGTAGTTGAGCCATTAAATGCTGAGTTAGAGTGTGCAGACTTCTTTGGTTAGTCGAGGACTCAACATGGCTTCTTTGGAAAAAACTAGCACATAGGACCATCTCAGGCAGACTGCCTGCCGGATCCTCCATACCTTACCATTAATGAGTGAGGAGAGGCTTCAACCACCTCCTCCCACCTTGATTTACTCCTAGCAGGAACCAGGATTGAGACCGAGTCAGACTGGCACCTAGAGATTGCGACGATCCCTTCTGCAGCTAAACCTGGCTCTTTTGGCCCTTCTGCACAACTCTTTTTATTCCCCAAGTGACCACAAGCCGTGACCCTTCACTTATCCTCAAAGGCGCTTTCGACGTTTTGGGGTTTGGGCTTTTGAAATACAATGGAAGAGAAAAACCCCTTATCCTTGGGAGTCTCGGTAGCCGAAATGCCGACATGGACTGATTGTGCACCACGCATCCCTTTGAATGGATGGTTACGATGATGTCAGCGTTTTGGGACCTGTCTCATCATATGGTGTGCGCTAGCACCTTTTCCCAAGGCATGTTCCTCTGTGACCAGGCGCCAAGACTGTGGGCCCGACTCTAGGCGCTTTTGACGTTTCGAGTTTTGGGGTTTTGAGATGTGAAATGATGAGAAACCCTTACCCTTTGAATTCCTGGTAGCCGAAATGCCAACATAAGTAGATCTTGCGCCACACGTCCCTTGATCGGACGGCTGAGATGACTTCAGCGGTTTGGGGCCTGTCCCATCACATGGTGCTCGCTAGCACCTTTTACCCAGGTCCATTCCTCTTGTGACCAAGTGCTATGACCATGGGCCTGAATCTGGGTGCTTTCGACATTTCGGGGTTCGGGGTTTCGAGATGTGAAATGACGAGAAATCCTTAACCTTTGAATTCCCAGTAGCCGAAATGATGACACGACTAGATCTTGCGCCACACGTCCCTGGATTGGATGGATGAGATGACGTCGGTGGTTTGGGGCCTATCCCATCACATGGTGCTCGCCATCACCTTCTACCCAGGTCCGTTCCTCTTATGACCGAGCACTATGACCGTGGGCCCGACTCTGGAGGCTTTCGACATTTTGGGGTTCGGGGTTTCGAGATGTGAAATGACGATAAACCCTTACCCTTTGAATTCTCGGTAGCCGAAATTCCGACGTAACTAGATCTTGCGCCACGCATCCCTGGATCGTGTTAGCACTCGGTAAATTTCCTAGAGGTCGAAAAAGAAGAAATCCACAAAGGTAACTTTATCCAACCGCTTTTAAAGCTGGGATCTAGCCCTTCCAACTTCAGAGAGGGATATCTCTATATGATTTAGCTTTGTTTTTAACTTTAGATGTTAGGCTAGGTAAAGAAGTAGGTGGGTTTTGTTGTCAAAGTGTTTTTAAATTGGTTGAGACAGTCTACACATCCATTGGGCTATGGGGTCTGTGTTTAGATAAATATGAAATACCACAAGAAACGTGAAGGAATACTTCCACAGGATGAGATAATATACTCACTGGATCTTTTAGTAGCTTAAATGATGAACAAAAGAAAATATGAGAAAGATAAATTCAACTAAGAAGCATTTAAGAATTTCTTAATTGAAAACACCAGAAGATAAACACAAAAATATTTCGAGTCAGAAACAGGGTATCCAAGATAAATCCTGCAACATTCGTTACTCTTAAAGATTAGTTTTAGAAAAAAATATGACCACAAAGAAAGAATAACATTCAACTTAGAGAATAAACATCACCAATGAATACACGCAAGAATCCTGTGAAAGTGCCTCCTTTTTATTAATGGCAGATCTCTTCAAAAATGATACAGTCTGATAGCATCAGGGTGTAAAGATCAACCACTCAATACTTCGAAAGGTGAAGTATTTATAATTCAAATTAGAAACGTTCCTGTCATAACTGATCAGGACGTGCTCATTCTATTTTTAGCCTAACTAATTTAACTAATCAAACTGATTGATGACTTGGTACAATTGCACACGGAAATTCTGGGTAGACCGTTGATGAAGCCTTTGCACGACCTCATCTGACTAGACAGGTGACTGGACCTGGACAACTCATCTGCTAATCGAGCAGATCACAGAGTTCCTCCCATCTGAGATGACTAGGCACAGTGACTTTGAGCAGTCTCCGATACACTTCATCCATTTCCGTATACTTGGCGAATGTGGGCTTAGTGAGGAATATGTATCGAATCTCATGTTGGATGCTGATGTACAACTGAAGAGAATCCAGGAATGCTTTGCCGATGATGCTCCCTTGTATGCCAGCAAACTTTGAACTGTCCTTAGACACTTTAGACAGTCTCTTTTTGTAATCTGGGAGTGTCATCAGTTTATCATTAATAACCTTCAGACCGGGGAGACCTTTCTTCTGGAGAGCCTCGATCTTGCTGAAGAATTTATGTACCCCTAGGTCCATGGTTTGAACCTTTTCTTCCAGTTGAAGCATTAATCCTCTCTTGGTCAAAACTCTTTTGACCTCAAGGATGGTCTCCATTCTGTCATCTATCTTCAACTCTTCTAGCTCTTCTCTGGTCTTAGAATTGAGGAATTTGATGTTATCATTTGCCTGAGTTGGTCTATCTCCCAATTATACTCTGATCTTCTCAATGACCTGTTTTCTCCTTTGGACCAACTCATTCTGTTCAAACATAATTTGAATCATGGGCCGGATCTCATTTATGGACTTTGTAATGTATGTCCATACATTCTCTTTGACCTCAGCCAAAGTCTTCCCTGCACTATTTGCTTTTGGAGCTACTGTAGTTCCTTCCTGAGCTGCTCAGTTACCTGCTTTTATTTGGAGAGACTGGTCTGGAAAGAAGTTTTGAGTTCCTGGAGGTTCTCAACTTCCTTCTTAAGCCTGTTGATTTCTGTCTCTTGCAGGTTCATCTTTTCCATGGATTTGGCGAGGTCAGTTGTCCCTTCTTGTGATGTCACTGGAGTTTCAGATGGGATTGCTGTCACTGCTATTGTGCTTGCTCCTGAGATAGGAATGGCACTCAATGGAATGACTTCCATTGGCTTCATATTCTCCTTCTCTTTTAGTAATCTCTCCATCTCAGCCTCCATCTCTTTGAGCTGGGCGTTCTGCTCCATGAGCAGCCTGAGCATTTCATCCCTTTCACCTTCCTTCTCTGCCATCTCCTTTGCCTGTGAATCCTCTGTGGGCGAGAGTTTCAGTTGTTTCCTTAAAGCGGTGATGTCTGCATTATTCTTCTTGATCATCTCCTCTGTAGCTTTGACGTTGGAGGGGTCATAGCCGATCTTGAGGACCAGCTCTTCCAAAGTTTTGATTCTGTTGTCTTTTGCGAAGTATGATATCTTCTCCAGCTTGAGTTGTGTCTGAGCATTGTTCAATGATACCTGTAATTTTTCTACAGAAGCTGAAGCATGTGCCAACGTATGGAACACCATCTCCCCTGTTTGTTTGTGCAGATCCATCTGATCTGCTAGGTGCACGTCCTTCGTCTGGAATTCAAAGGTGGCCCTCTTGTAGTCTGTGATAACCTTGGGGTCTGGTACCTATGCCTGGAGGAAGGCCATGTGCATCCTGCCCCTTTCTGTGTCAAATGAAGATAATAGCCTATGCTGCGTAGTGGACGACTACTTCCGAAACTGAGCGTAAGTACTGCTAGTAAGGGTCTGATTCATTTTCTTGATCAGCTCGTACTTCTAAAAAATGCTCAACTTGGGCCCAGTTTTTCCCGGATGAGTGTCCAGTGGGGAGTCAGTGGATTTCTTCGGTACTGATGGGATGATGCCCTGATAAAAGCTCAAGCCGAAAGGTGGAATGACAGTCTTGACCACTATGGTAGGCGGGGCTTCTGGTTCTACAGTCGGACCAGGCACTGAAATTGTCTTGGGTCTCTTAATGTGCAACTGGAACTCTTATGATGATACCTCCGTGACCGGCGGAGACGACTCTTGTCGAGGCCTTTTTTCCTTAGGGACTTGTGGCATGGTAGTTGGTGGCACATTCGTCGGGGGAACCTACTATTCCACTTCGACCAAGGTGTCAGGCACCCACACAGTCTGGTTGGCGAATTTTTCAATCTCGGGTTTGGACTCATGAATGTACGGGATGTTTTTGTTCTTCACCCGCATTTCTGAGATGATCCCGCATGGGTCATAGTGCCAGGGGAAGCTTAATAAAAACTTCATCTCTCTCAGCATCCGGTCCGCTTCTTCTCCGACGCCACGAATTTTGCAGGATTTATCTTGGATACCCTGTTTCTGACTCGAAATATTTTTGTGTTTATCTTCTGGTGTTTTCAATTAAGAAATTCTTAAATGCTTCTTAGTTGAATTTATCTTTCTCATCTTTTCTTCTGTTCATCATTTAAGCTACTAAAAGATCCAATGAGTATATTATCTCACCCTGTGGAAGTCTTCCTTCACGTTTCTGGTGGTATTTCATATTTATCTAAACACAAACCCCATAGCCCAATGGATGTGTAGACTGTCTCAACCAATTTAAAAACACTTTGACAACAAAACCCACCTACTTCTTTACCTAGCCTAACATATAAATTTAAAAACAAAGCTAAATCATATAGAGAGATCCCTCTCTAAAGTTGGAAGGGCTAGATCCCAACTTTAAAAGCAGTTGGATAAAGTTACCTTTGTGGATTTCTTATTTTTCGACCTCTAGGAAATTTATCGAGTGCTAACAGATCGGATGGCTGAGATGACGTCGGTGGTTTGGGGCCTGTCCCATCACAAGGTGCTTGTCAACATATTTTACCCAGGTCTGTTCCTCTTGTGACCGAGCTTTATGACCGTGGTTTGAACTCTGGGTGCTTTCGACATTTCGGGGTTTTGAGATGTGAAATGACGGGAAACCCTTACCCTTTGAATTCTCGAATGCCTCCATGGCCTAATTGTGTACCACACATCCTTTTGTATGGATGATCGATATCCTTTATTGAATGTAATATAAGTGCTATCCATCATGCTAATCCTGGCGCAACTCCGCTAACCGTGATTTCCCACCGACCGTCGATCTGCTCTATAGATGGATTTGGGCCACTAGCAACATAACTTCGCCCGCTTACTTGATTGGTAGCCTGAAATGAGATTTTTTGGTGCTATGCTTGGGTGCTTCTGGCTGCGGCCTTTGAATAAAACACACTCGACCGGTTTTCAAACCCCTCTTATATACATTTACACCAGTGGCCCGAAACCAGAAGAAAACACCATCTTGTAAGAATTTGCGCTAACACACTTCACCCGATGCGCTCAAAATTTGACATCGGAAGCAATTAAGAGGTGAAAAAGAATCACTCAAAAAACCTCAATTGTCGAGCATTGATATTCACTGTTATCAATGAAAGGAAGTTTTGTTTCATGAAAAATATCACATACGAACATCGCCTATAGCCGATCCCATTCGAAATTGGTAAAAGGCAAAGGGGGTAAATGTTAGGGAAGAAAGAAATGATATTGCCGATAGCCGATACTCGACGTGCTTGTCGGAATCAGGTAAGACCAAATCACGACGAACATTTTGACCATGCTAAAGAGTTTTCCCCGATCACCGATTCCCGAAACATTTCAGCATCGAGAGTTTTTGAAGAAGCTAATCCAAAGAAAAACATTTGATAAGTTTATCCCCGATCGTCGACCCCTGATACCTTTTTGGCATCGACGATCCTAGGTTTAATTTAGAACGCACAACTTGAAGAAATTCCCGACTCCGACTAATACTCGCGAGTTAAGTAATCGATATTCAATGCCACGTGTCTTTGCTAGATTGGAGAAATGTATGACCTAGCTTTACCTCAAGTTATTCTTGGTCCCCTAAATCCAAGTCACACCTCCGAGTCAGTTTTTCAACGTCAACATTGTACGATGAAATTGGTCGACGTCAGAGTTTTTTTTTTTCGCAGAAGGATATCGATGAAAAATTCCATAACACATTGCCGATCCTCGATCCCCCCACTAAGAAAGTGACACGATGGGACATTTTAGCGCTAGATACGTTTAGATTCAGATCATTTAAGGGACTAATTAATTCCAAATCTCGCATTAGTTGCTACTTCGTGTGCGAATCAAAACAATCGTTTGAAATTAAAGATAGAACACATCACCCTTCATGCCTCTGTCGTCAACCCATGATGAATTTAAGTTGCAGAGATTCAGTGACAGATTTGTTTGAGTTCCACTCATCACCCAGATTAAATGGTTGATATGACAAGGTAATTTCTTCCTTGATTTAAATTCTCTTGAGATATTATAAACAAAACCATTCTACGCTCAAAGAAGTTTAAGAGAATCCAGGTGTAACACCCTGTTTCCCCCAGCTTGTAAATATAACTGGACTGGCCAAGAACTATGGAAAACTCATAAATGTGAATATGTGATGTAAATGGACCTTGAGGAAAAAGTCAATGAATGTGAATAAAATTTTGAATTTATTCCAGGACTGCTGAGAGGAGATGTGCAGAAAAAGAGACCACGATGGCATTGGAAGGCACCTGGAACGGTGGTGTTAACTTCCACCAAGAATTAATACCGTATTTGGACTCCACTGGCCCAGAGAACCAAAAGCGGCTCGCTGGCCATGAATTAAATGTCTCGTAGGCTGGTAGGTAGATGGTTTAATGAGGGATGGGAGGTGAACCTCCCATTCGTAGAGCCGTCAGGCCTGATCAGCACGAGGGTAATCGCGCCATACACAACCTCGCAAGAGGATAAGGCGTGGGGTAGAAGCGAATGAGGGGGTAGATGTGAGGGGAAAACTCTGGCAATATGCAGAGTGAGTGATAACAGAGAGGAAGGATTGCAACCTTCGCTCCTAGTCACTAGAAAATAGAGACGCAGCCTCACAGCATCGTTGTCTCAGCTCGGGGGTGGCTAGTGGTAAATCCGATGGGAGTCTCTAATCCTATGGTTGGGTGGAAACGAGCACCCCTCTCAGCAATTGCTTGACCTCTGGTGTTATCTTTGATAAGTGTTTTTCCTCTGGCATCTTGAAATATATATATATATATATATATATATATATATATGCTTATCCTGATAATTATGCTCATAAGTTGTGAAACTGTGAATGATTTCATTATAAGAATGACTGTATGGTGTTTTGATCAGTACTAGTAGTTGCATATTTATGTGGAAAGACTACGTATGGTTTATGTCCTCATGAATTCGTTAGTTGTGTGCATACTGTTCTAATTCAGACTTCACGCCTGGCTCTTGGGAGGACAACATCCTTATATACCTCAGGTAGTACCCTGAGTAACTCTACCCATAGAATTACCTTCCTTGAAAATCCCATCAAGAACCGGGAAGGCGGCTGTGAAGGCGTAAGGCCTTAGTAACCCTGCATAGGGAGGAATGATCCTCTTGAAAATCGAGATGACAACATAAGGATGAAGTAACAAATCGACGGATGAGATCCCGTCGAGAGATCTGTGGTCACTCACGACCGTCAGATCAGAGGAAGGAGCTGGAAAGTTAAGTAACTTAACCTTATAGGTATTAATCGATGGACGAGATTCCATTAGGAAATCTGTGGACACACCCCACCGTTGGATTGGTAGGAGAAGGTAAGGTGTTAAGATGCCTTACCCCTTTGTTTTCTGTGTCTTCATGGGCAACGATGAATTTTTGGATCGTAGATCTCCAAGGTCTGTGAGATTATCTGGACCGTGGATCTTTTCCATGTCCAAGGAGTCATGGAAGAATGCTTGGGTAGGAACCGATCTAGGCCGTCGGATCTCGGCTAGAAAAACCTGACAGTCGTTGGATGTATTCGGAGTTACCAGAGGGTTAAAAACCCCCGTGAATCGGGGTTTTCCATGATGAAAACCCTGGGATAGATCTGAGCCGTCTGACTGATGGAGGCCATGTGTCGTAAGATCTCCCATTTTGAGAAATCGGGAATCGCAGAATCGGGATTCCTGTTGACAAGAGATCGGGATTTTCCATGATGAAAACCCCGGGATAGATCTGAGCCGTCCAATTAACGGAGGCCACGTGTCGTAAGATCTCCCATTTCGGGAAATCGAGAATCATGGAATCGGGATTCCTGTTGAAAAGAGTTTGGGATTTTCCATGATGAAAACCATGAGATAGATCTGAGCCGTCCGATTAACGGAGGCCACGTGTCGTAAGATCTCCCATTTCGAGAAATCGAGAATCGCGGAATCGGGATTCCTGTTGACAAGAGTTCGGGATTTTCCATGGTGAAAACCCTGGGATGGATCTGAGTCGTCCGATTGATGGAGGCCACGCATCCTAAGATCTCCCATTCCGGGGAATCGAAAATCACGAGATCGGGAGTCCTGGCAACAAGGGGTCGGGACTTTCCTGGGTGGAAACCTCGGAGCAGTTGTGGACTGTCCGATTTAAGGAGGTGACGTGTCGAGAGATTACCCATTTCGGGAAAACAAGGATCAGGGATTCAGGAGTTCCGTTGACAAAAACTCAGACTCTTGCCTTGACAAATCCCGATCCATAATGTCGAGACAATAGCATGGGGCTAAATCCTGATGGACGGACAAGATTCCTTCGGGAAATCTCAGGGTCCGTAACAACCGTCCAATGTGAGGAAGAGATGTCAGTTTTACACTGGGGCGTGAACGCGCATTAGGGTAAGTAGTGAGAATATATGGATGGCCAGAGTCCACCCACCCAGATCTATGGCTGAGGATGCATTCTGGAGCCCCCTTTCCATTATTCTTTTAATGGGGGGGGGGGAGTTGGACACGCAACTCTCAAATGGTTGAGATTAATTCATCATGATCAATGGCTCTCCGGTGGATTCCGGACCCCCCTTTCCATTCTGCCTTTAAGGGGGGGGGTCCTGAATAGTGTGGCATGTGAAGTGGGGCCCCTCCTGTCATGTTGACCATCGTGTCGTGTTTCCCTCTTTGCCACCTGTGTTCCACTTAACCGCGCAACGAGACTGTTTCTCATTGGCTGTTCTCTGGCCCTATTGGGATTTGTTCCTATTATCCATTTTCTAACCCTGTAGGGATTCGTCCCCATTGGTCGATCACTAGCCTTGTTGGGATTTGGCGGTTTCCAAGTCAAACGACTCGACCTCACTGTAGTGCCGAAGCGCAAAATATGAAAGAGGTATTGCGTTTATTCAGACTGTGATCATGACCCGCGACCACATGGGAGCGGGGAGAGAGAAAGAGCCAGCTTAAATGATCCTCCATGGAGGTTTAGGGTTTCTGATTCGATAGAAGACCAGAAAAATCTGATTTAGGTAGTGGGTATGTGACACCAGGAAGCGAAACAAGTGATTCGAAAGATGTAGAGATCTCGTGAATAACAAATAACCAGGGTTAGCAAGCTTTACAAGTATGTACCAGTCTGTGGATTTTTCATGCTTTCACTTTATATATATATTGAAGAATCAAATCCTATCATTGAGAGGGGGGGGGTAAATCAATGACACAACAATTATATCAATTTTTCATTTATTAATGAAAACAGAATTTTAACACAGTATTTTATCATGGAACCCAATTGAGAAAACCACAAACTCTTTTCTATTAACTACAGAATTTGTTTTACATGTTACATAGAAGGAAGATGTACTTCATTTTTTATCAACACCAACTGATCAGGATGCACCCACACCCTAGTTTACCAGCACCAACTGGTAGGAGGCTACAATCCCCTATTTAGTTAGCTACAACTGACAAGGAAGAACCAACTCCCTCTGCAGGCACCAACGTGCCCTTGCTCCACCCAACCACTCTTAATGCGTAGGTGTTTTCTTCCTGGAATCTGATTCATCTTTTTATCTTCTGATCTAGACTGTAGAGACACATCCTTCTCCCACTCTTTCATGGTTATATATTATTCAAAACAACGTGAGTATGAAACACCGTGTCCCTTCGTTTGGACCATCGCACCTCTTTAATTAACTTAACCATAATCTCTGTTATTATTTTCACTATGATGGATTTTCATAAATTGATCACTTATGGATCAATTTCATCCATTAAATTCAATCTTGAATCTCTGTTATTTTCACAGAGACCAAATTCCGCGAAGGCGCTTCCTTCAAACCATCACATATGATCGTGCGTTATAGAACCATAGACTTACCAACTATAGCGACATATCATAATTTCCTTTTAAACATCTTATAGCATATGACCATCGACGGTGACCAAAATGCTAAGTGAGACGAGCGCTTATCATTTCAACGATCATGATTCGATCTTCTGATGAGATGGATGGATGATGGAATTTCACTCTTAGGAAATTCAGGTTTTCAACCTTTCAAAACTTATGAATCAGGTTTTTCGAACAGATCGGATGGTTAACATTTATTTCGCGGAGAAATATTAATGGTCATCTTTAATCCTTACACTCATCCTTTCACTGCTAAATCCGATGGTTGTGACTTAATCAAGCCTTGAGATGGATGGACACCATTTACTCTGGGTCTTTAGACTTCATATATTTTAGATCTCAACACCTTCTTTCCTCCGGAGTTATCACCTACTATGGTAATTCATAATAAGGTGGAGACCGCTTGCTGTCGGTTAAAAAATCATCTTACACTATCCTTCCACTGTAGTAGATCGATGGTCGAGAATACACCAGACATCAGATCAACGGTCAAGATATCCTTCGGGTCTCCTGACTTCGGAGATTTCGAGTTTTAAACCCTTTCTTACCTTCGAAGTGATGTCACTTACTTACATCACTTGATGACGTGTTATGAGCCTAGTATCTTCCACGTGTCACTCAGATTTGTAATTTTCACGTACCTGAAATGCCGAATCAACTTGACACTTGTCAATGTCTGATTGCACCACGTGTCATTGTTGTAGTCTTGCTGACATGGATCCTCATGTGGCACATGCTCTTCTTCTGGATCTAACGATTTTCCTAACTCCCAGTGTATTCTTATATCAACAACTGAGAGCAACTTTGGATCTTCGTCTTTCGGGACTTCATGACTTTTGACATTTGAAACTCCCAAAGCAATTCTCCCGGAGTGACGTAGCTTGCTTACGTCACTTATTGACATGGCACGGGCCAATTTCCTCTTGATGCTTGTCATCGTCTGATTATGCCATGTGTATTCACTGACGTGGTCTTCCAACGTGGTCTGCCGACATGGTCTGTTTTATGTCCTTGCTGACGTGGTCTGCTAACCAACAACCTTGATCCAACAATTTTTGTTTGACCTCCAAATTCGATGGTCCTTATTCATTTCGGATTTTCGGGCTTTGAGTATTTCACATCTCAAACATTCTGGAGCGTAACCTCCTTGCGATTTTAAGCTTGAACTAGATGTTGTTTTTCGATCATGAACTTAGATCGATGACACGATATGTTAGCATTGTAGCTCCTCTAGCTTATCCTATCCTTCCTGTTAGTCCCTAAAGTTGCACTCGACTGGTAAGGGAAAACTAGGGCATCATTGATTTTATTGCAAAATGTTTTTGAGGATTTTATGATTTGGTTTTGGTATAATGGTTGAAAAATGGGTCAAGTTTACAACATGGCATGAAAATCAAGATTAAAACATTGTATATCCAATTAGCTGAATAATAGGTAGGTACATAGATGGAGTAAACCAATTCAAGAGAAGGAATGTGAAATCTTCAATTTGTCAATTTCAAAAAGTTTAGTTTCAATATATTATAAAGAAACAAGGGTATCAACTTGAAATCATTACTTGAAAGATTATCTCTACAGTAAAATCTTCATTGTATGAATTAACATTCAAGAACCAAAAGCATCGCAATTTGAATAATAAATTCAAGCATGAAAAATGAAATAACAGAGTAGAAAAAAGAAGGTCTAACCATCCATATGCCTTTGCTATTAAGTGTCAACTAAACATACATGCCTTTTACAATAATCTCCACAAAAAGTTTCTCTAGATCTCCAAATTTTTGACCTTCATCTCGTCTGTCTTCTGTCTATTTAAACTATCTATAAAACTTCCAGATCCTATTATCTATAAAATCTTTAAATGACTAGAATAAAAAAGTATCCAGATACTAAAATATTTCACTCAAAATGAGCTTCTACCCCCAAAATAGTCCACAACTCAAAATCTTGATATAACAAACATTGCCAGCAATACATTTGACTCTACAAAATAAGGAATTTGTTTGACTCTGTAAAGCAGATCGAAGTCTTAGCATCTCCTTGATCAAAACGAGTAATTATTTTCCATATCTCCTGGAGCACCTTTAAACAAAATTGTAAGCAATCTTCATGTTACCTTTAGGATAAAATCGTAGCAGTGGCTTTGGCATTTTTCTGCTTGAGTTTTGTGGTTAACACAACATTGTGCCAGTAAAGTCTAAAATTGATTTCCCCAAGTTCCTTAAGCAATGCCCTTTGCTCCTTCTTCTTATTTTTAAGACTTTGAATTCTTTCCTGCTGGCGAGCATTCCACTGTTCTATCTGCATCTTTTCCTTCTTTAATTGCTTTTTGGTTTTATGAAATTCTTTAATCTTTTCCTTATCAGTTCTTATCTCGACCCTGAATCCTAAACAATCCTCAGAGGGTGCAGTTTCATTCAGATTTAAAGTAACATTGGGTTCTTTGGCTTTAACCTGGTATTTTGAGATTAATTCTGAGCTATGTTCTTCTTCAGAACTTGATGAATCCATAGCTCCAGGTACATCTGGTAAGTAATCTGAATCTTCCAAGTAATCCTTTTTTTTTCCAGGGAACTCACTGATGCCTTTAGCCATCTCTTTAGCCATAGCCATTCTAGTTGAAGCTCTCGTTATAGGGCCTATAGGTGGTGTAAGTTTTCCCTTTCCTTTGCTGACAGTTTTCTTGGGAAATGGAGTCTTTTTTGCTCTTTTTCTGGTGCTTGTTTCAACATCCTCAGAATCATCTTCTATGATTATGGTGTTTTCTTATTTAATTTCCAGATTGAACATTGCCTTTGATTTTATCCTGTACTTATTAGTATCCCTGGTTGAATTTCTCCGAGGTTTTTGTGATACACATGCACCTTTATTCCTTTTTCCTTTGATTGCAACGTTCCTTTTGCTAGTCGATGGAATTTCATACTTGACTGTAGTTTGAGCAATGCGATCATTATCTGACTCTGTCTCTCCTTTGACACCTTCTTCAGGAATCATTTCAATTTTGGGCTCCCATCTAGGTCTCTTACTTCTTCTCTTCTTAGTTACCTTGATATCAGAAGATTCATCTTTCACAGGGTTTTCATCAGAAATATCTCGACTCTGTTTAACAGTTTTCCTCCCTCTGCCCTTTTTCAACTTATTGGATTGAGTGATAGGTTTTAAGGATTCCGTGAGCCAATTCCAGGGCTTCTGTAATTCGTTCAGGGAAAACATGACTAGGGTTTTAATCAGGACTTGATGAAACAAACTGCCTTTGGCATTAGTAGAAATCGACTGCAATTTCTTGGACATTTTTGTCAAACTTTTAAGCAGGAAATACGGAAGATTTAAAGGGTAGTCACTGTTTATATGCATTAGTATTCTGATATGGTAGATGTAGACCAAATAAAACCTCCCTTCGCAGGTGATGTATCTGTGAATCACCACCAGAGCAGTGTGCCATTCGGGTCAAACCCAGCTGTG
Organism: Picea engelmannii; assembly: GCA_009831015.1. Classification (NCBI taxonomy): domain Eukaryota; kingdom Viridiplantae; phylum Streptophyta; class Pinopsida; order Pinales; family Pinaceae; genus Picea; species Picea engelmannii. The sequence goes on from ML818098.1 coordinate 95,156, forward strand.
AGGTATTCCCCTTCTCTAATTTGGATTCTGCTTGTCTAGAAGGAGGAATTGATTTACAAATTCAGTAACCACGTGCTCCTTCTTCCACCATATTTCCCCTCCAACCACGAGCTTGCAAGCCTTGGCTATAGTTTTCTCTGTCACCAACATCAACATTTTACCGATTTCAACCTCATGACCATCGAAGTTCAAAGAAAATTCCATTGAAACCTGCTTGTCATAACCTTGAAATGTGGTGAGGAGCTCAAACCACCCTGTGTCTTTGAATCTTTGGGCCATCTGACGGTAGGCTTCAAGAAGTTTGGCACCTTCTGGTTCGATTCTGGCAACTTGACCGCTCCTCTTTGGCACCATTAAAATCAATTCTGCAACCGTCATCCTCAGGTTCCAAATTTAATACCTGCAATTGTTGGTATACTCTGTTGCTTTGAATGAATACCTGTATTTCTCCCTGTAGAGCTGAATTAAAACAAATCGAACCGGTCGCATAAAATAATCATTAAACAACAGGTGATTTTGAGATGACCCCTGCGCACGTGCATAACAATCATGTTCTGAACCTGTTGGATTTAGAAATGATTGCTAAAATTTCATGGGAACACACGAACTCTTAGCTCATGAATATTGTCATCATAACTAAATCGGGATAGCAGGCACAAGTTATGGCATGATTATTTGGCACTATGGGAATAGGCTTATTCCCGTAGTGCATTTTTGACAACTTGAAATTTGAAAATTCCAACGGCATAAAAGGAGACACTTCCAATTTAAACAATGTTTTTCATATTCAAACTTAAATAAATCATCAAAGATTATAATGCAAACCATGAAAAATCCAAAATCTAAAAATAGAAAACAACTGAAAACGGAAAATGAGGGATGGGTAAGGAGGGTTTAGGACAAAGGTTCCTCACTAAACCAAGACAAAATTATAGACTAACACTTCCACTCAGAATGATCCAACGACTGACGGAGATTCACATTTCGCGACTTTCAAATATCAGACTTTCCGGAGCGTAACCTCCTTGCAAATTTAGATCTGAAGTGAAGGATGTTCATTCGATCTGGATCTTGGATCAATAGATCGATCTATCTAAGGTGCTTCTCTTATGTCTTATCATGTCCTTCCATTCAGAATGATCCGACGGCTGACGAGAATTCACATAATCGGATTCTCAATCATTTTTCCTTGGTTATCCTGTCCTTCCACTCATAAGTGATCCAACGATTGTGAATATTCTTGAAGCATATCCACGATCAAGAAAAATTGCGGAACCACAATATGCCAGTGTTTTAAATCGTCACCCAAATTCGCAATGGGAAGATGTTCCCTATTGGAGAGTCAACCATAATCGTTGATCTTCGAAGGTATAAAATCAGACAGTCCTGACTAATTGCGGGATTGGAACAAGCGTGATGTTTAATTCTCCTTTCAATCTACACAATCTATCCCCACCGTAGATTTGGTGATTGCGCATCCGACGGTTACGATTTAATATTACTTAAGCTGATCATTTTTTGAATCGAACAAAGTCGTAGATATTTGAAGCTATGAGATCTGACGATCTCGATGAATTGTGGGATTTTAACTAGCGAGTAGTTTAATTCTACTTCTGATCTCTGCAATTTATCCCTACCATAGATTTGACAATTGTGCATCAACGATCTTGATTTGTTCTGCATTTCATCGCGCCATACCTATTGAGTTTCAATGTGCCATATCTTCTGAGCTTTGATCTCTTCATTTGCTAACCCTCTTGAGATTTTATATCAACTTATTATTACATCAATGATATCGACTGTTGACATCAATGACAACACATGAATGACAATATGTCCAACAATCTCCCCCTTTGTCATTGAGGGAAACATACCAACTTCATACACAATCTCCCCCTGTGGTGATTCTTCTGTCCTTTGAAGTTTCCTCTAAATTTACTCTCCCCATTTGGAATCAATGGTAAAGGGTTTCTTCTCCTATGATCTATCTATATAAATACTTCTTTGACCATTGTTAACTTGTTGTAGGTGAATCCCCCTACGGACAAGTGGATTCCCTTTTGGTCTTTAGACTCCTAAGGCCAAGATAGAAAGTGTTTAACATGGACACTGACTTCCTTTTAGATCCTATCAAGCTAATGAATGAAAGATAAGGAGAAAGATATGTACGTTATTAGCGACGTTTGTCCTTACAAAGTCATGTCTGAGCTTCGATCTTGAACTCCCTGATAGATCCTATAAGACAAATAAAGATACAATGGACTACCTACTCTACTGAGATTAACTCAATCATAAATTCATCTACTGCAGACAAAATCATATGGAACAAGCACAAGTTTGAAAGAAACAGGCCAACAACTATCCTTTGAATGAAGGTGCAACAACCTCTTCCAGTTCTCCTTGTCCAACCCCTTTGATCAAGTAATCTCCACTGATTGCTTTGATGACATCTCACTCATGAGATCATAAGTTTGATTTAATTCTCAATCTCCATTGTGCCTTTCACCATGAGAAGGCCTCCTTATATAACCTTGTCTAGGTCCAACCACTTGAGATATCTTTGGGATAAGTTGAGGATTTTTCTCCTTCAGTTGAGTATCTCCCCTAAGATCATTCCTTGACCATCTATTTGAATCCAACTACCTTCAGGAATTGAGGGATTCTTCCCTTATTTGCCTCAACAAACCAAAACTTTTCTAAAAAGAGGGTAGCGCTCCCCCATAAGGGTGCACACGGAACTTGATCACTCCCCCAAAGAGGCTCAGGGAGTTCCATCACTCCCTGACAGTGGGTAGGGAAGATCTCCTCTCCAAAATTCATTTTTTGAGTGGTTTTTGCAATGGTAAAAGGATGGTACCTCCTGTCAAGTGTTTCCTCTTCTTCCAAACCACCCTTTGAGGTGTCTTAAGTTTATTTATGATTTCGTTAGAGGCACAACATATGGAATATGGAAGTATGATGTTTTTGAAACTTGCAACAATTATATTCAAGATGTGACACTTGCAGACAAGATGCGAAACTTACAACACTTGTAATGATGACACTTGTGACACTATCGAAGTGAGTAATTTTGAGTTGTAACATAACTCCTCCTGCAATCACACTTTTCCTGTCATAACTGAATGACTCCTGCTGATGTTGATTGCTATCTCCCCTTGAATAGGTGCCACTGATGTCTTGTAGAGTTTGTTTCATCCATTCCACTTGTGTGCAACATTCTATTGCTGCAATATACTCAGCTTCAGTGATAGACAGAGAAATTGAGGACTGTTTCTTGCTTATCCAAGCAACCAATGATTCTCCCAAAAAGAATGCTCCTCCACTTGTACTTTTTCTTTCATCTACACTTCCTGCCCAATCAACATCTGAATAGGCTTTTAATGTGAATGAATCCTTGCTAGGGTACCACAAACCAAGATCTATGGTTCCTTTCAAATATCTAAAGACTCTTTTTACAGCTTGAACATGGCTCTCCTTTGGTGTTGCTTGGAATCTAGCCACCATCCCAATAACTTGCTTGACATCAGGTTTGGAAGCTGTTACATAGAGAAAACTGCCAATCATTGATCTGTAGTGTTTTAGATCTATAGCTTTAGACTCATCATCTTTGCTTAGTTTGCATCCAACTGACATAGGTTTACTAACAGGTTTTCAATCCTCTAACTAGAATCTCTTAAGCATGTCCTTAACATATTTAGACTGATGGATAAAGACTCCTCTTTTGGACTGTATTATTTGTAATCCAAGGAAGAAATTCATTTTTCCAAGCAAAGACATCTCACATTCTTGCTACATCATCTTAGCAAAGTCCTTACTCATTTTTTTATCATCACTACCAAATATAATATCATCAACATACACTTCCACAATGACCATGCTATTACCATCAATTTTGCAATAAATATTGTTGTCCGATGATCCCCTTTGGAGGCCTTGTTTTTGTAAATAAGAGTCTAGCCTTTCATACCATGCTCTGGGTGCTTGTTTTAGTCCATAGAGTGCTTTCTTTAATTTACTAACATAGTATTCTTTTTTGGTTAATTGAAACCCTTCTAGTTGCTCAATATAGACTTCCTCTTCTAGGTTTCCATTGAGAAATGCTGACTTGACATCCATTTGGTACACTTTAAATTTTTTGTAGCTGGAGAAAGCTAAGAACATCCTAATTGCCTCTAATCTGGCCACATGTGAAAATGTTTCTTCATAGTCTACTCCTTCAACATGATCATACCCTTTACATACTAATCTGGCTTTGTTCCTGATTACTTGCCCATCTTCATTCATTTTATTTTTATATACCCATTTAGTTCCAATGACATTTTTATTTTTTGGTCTTGGAACTAGTTCCCAAGTTTGATTTTTTTTCGATTTGGTCCAATTATTCATTCATAGATCTGATACAATTATCATCTTTACATGCCTCTTTGATTGAGGTAGGCTCAACATGTGACAACAATACTATTTCTGTTTGATACAATAGTTGTCTTCTTCTGTGCACTCCATCATTCATATCTCTAATAATCAGTTCTTCGGGATGATTCTTTTGAGTAATTCTTGAGGGTGTATTTGTATCTCTTCTTGGGAATTCTCCTATTATCTCTCCATATTAACTATCTTCTTTTCTTTCACTAGTATCCATATCATCTTCTTCCCTTTCTTTTTCATTCTCTTCTACTTCTTCTAGTTGTGTGTCGAATGTCTCATCGTCATCTTCATCTTCATTTTTAGGTATGGTCTCTTGATTTTTGATCCTTATCGTTTTCAAGTCATCCACCTTGACATATGCACTCTAAACAATCTTATGTGATCTAAGATTGTAGCATCTATATGATTTCTTGTTTGAAGCATATCCAAGAAAAATACCTTCATTAGATCTGGCATCAAATTTTCCAAGACTTTCATCTAGTCTTTTGATGTAGAATTTACTTCCAAAGACCTTGAAGTATTTTACTGATGGAGCTCTTACAAACCATAGTTCATAAGGGGTATTATCAATATTAACCCTAAGTTGAACCCTGTTCAATATGTATACTGTTTTTCTTACAACTTCCCTCCAATATCCATCTGACAATTTTTTCTTCATTGAGCATAGTCCTTACAGCCTCCTGAACTGTTCTATTCTTTCTCTCAGCAATCCCATTTTTCCGAGATGTTCTGGAAGTAGAGAATTGTCTTTTTATTCCATGGGTTTCATAGAATAGATCAAACTCTTTTGAGGTGAATTCGCCACCATTGTCTTATCTTAGACATTTGATTTTTGTCTCCTTTTCATTTTCAACAAGGGTTTTAAAGGCTTTGAATTTGTTGAGTGCTTCTGATTTTTCTTTGAGAAAAAATATCCAACCCATTCTAGTAAAATCATCAATGAACAACATAAAGTAAGACTCTCCTTCCAAACTCTTGGTCCTCGTAGGTCCACATAGGTCAGTGTGAACAAGCTCTAAAGGTTTAGAGGTTGTGTATTCGTTTGCCTTGAACCTTATTCTAGTTTGCTTCCCTAGTTGACAATGTCTACACATAACATTTGGGGGTTTTATGATCTTTGGCGAGTTTCTTACTGCACCAAGGTTGCTAAATTTCAAAATATTGTCAAAGTTAATATGCCCCAACCTTCTATGCCATAGCCAAATTTCATCTACTTAATATATATGACACTCCTCATTCAATTTTTCATCTACTATATATACATTTTTAGGAGTTCTAGGAGCAGTACCAACTAATTTTCCTATGTATTCTCTCCTAATATCACATTTTTGGGAATCAAAGATGTAGAAATACCCCTGATCATAGGTTTGACTGACACTTAATAAACTAGGCTTCATTTTTTCGACAAGTAGCACATTTCTGGATTTTTCTTTTCCCAAGCTCACAGTGCCTTTCCTAAGTATGTTACTTGAAGCATTGTTGCCAAATGTAACTTTACCTTTTTGTTTCTTTAAGTCCAAAAAATTGTCCTTGTTACCTGTCATATGTTTTGAGCACCCACTGCCAACATACCAAAGATCCTTTTTATCTTGAGCTTTTAGAGCAATAAGACATTCCTTTTTTGATGTTTTTTCTCTCCAAAGTTTCTTTTTCTCTCTAATGAACATTGGTTGTTCTGAGACTTCCATTAATTCAGAATTAATGGCCTTATGTCCATGGTTATGACATCTGAAGCATTGTAAGTCCCCTTCTTGTAAAGGTGCAAAGGAGTTATAGTTTATGCTTTTAACTCGATTTGCTGCTTGTTTATCCTTACGGATATAGTTCTTAACCTTCATATTTTTGTTTCTATATGCTCTACAATTTATAGATTTGTGTCCGAAATTAGAGCATGAAAAACAATAACCAAGGAAAATGAGAGAATACCTATTTTGATAAAACTTATTTGGTATTGTCTTGTCTTCCTTCCTGATGGGTGGAAGCAATCTTCTGGAGTTCTGATCATTACTTATCTTCTCTTCATTTTTCTTCTTAAATGTACTGAGGAGAGCATCTGCATAATATTTTGAGTTAACATGGCTTTCCTTTTAAGAATAAACAATTTGATTTTTATTACCTGAATCCCTTTGCATGGTAATAATCTTATCTAATATTTTAGAGCTATTTTCAGATTTTGTTTGAATGATTTTTGCATCCAGTTCCTTTTTTAGATGAACTATTTTTGCCTCCATTCTTTCACAAGTTATTTTTTTTTCCTTGAGAGACTTTTCCAGACTTTCTTCGATCTTATTTTCTTCTAAGATTTTTTTTTTTCAGATTGCTCATGAGTTTTTCCATCTCTTTTTCTTCTTGTTCATGTTTTTTCTTTTGTTCAACTACAAAAATTTTCAATTGTCTATATCTGGTTTTGTATTTTCTTAATTCATCCATGGCACTAAGAAGTTCTTCCTCCATATTAACTTCTTCTTCATCTTATAACTCCTTCTCATGTTTAATTTTTTCAATCGCATTAGATTCTTCAATACCTAAGAAAAGGACTTCATCATCATTAGATTCATCGTTGTCACTAGACTCCGACGAGCTGTTGTTTTTTTCTTTATAGTATAAATTATTTTTCCCTTTGTAAAACCTTTTCTTGTAGTTGGGTTTTTCCTTCTTCTTGTATTGTTTGGTTTTATTTTCTTCATCTTTAGGGTCCCCCTTGGGATAGGGACACTTGGATTCAAAATGACCAACTTTTCCACAGTTAAAAAATTTGAAAGGAAGCTTGCCTTTGTACTTCCTTGATCCTTTCTGAAGTTTTGTAATGAAATTGGCTTCTTCCACATCAGATTCTTCATGATGGCAAGATTGAAGTTTTTGCTTCTGATTTATCTTTTTCTTAGATGCTTTAAAATCTGTTTCATCTTTTTCTGATTTATCATTTCCCGTTCTCATTTCATATGCTGTAAAAATTCCATGGAGTTGTTCAACTGTGAGTGTGTCTAGATCAGATCTATCTTCAATTGAAGAAATATTTGCATCATATCTCAAAGGTAATGGTCTTAGTATTTTTTGCACATTGGGTTTATCTGTAATCTCTTCTCCTGCTGCTCTAATTGAGTTAACCACTTCATCTACCCTATGAAAGTAATCAACAATATTTTCTTCTTCTTTCATTTTCAGATTTTCAAACTGAGATCTATAGGTCTGTATTTTGGCTTCTTTGAATTTTGCATCTCCTTCATATACAACCTCCAAATTGTCCCAGATTTATTTGGATGATTTGCAATGTATAACCTTCACACATATAGAATTAGTCAACCCTGCTAAAATTCCATTAA
>ML818098.1:116742-128350 GCA_009831015.1 Picea engelmannii
CTCCATGAGGTAATTGGTCCAGGTATCATGGTATGTGTCATGTTTGATCATTATAACTTTCAAATATATGCATAAGGTCCCTTACATTTCTGACAACTGCTTGGATCTTACACTAACCCACTTGACCATGGTTGGGGGTATTGACGGGATGCCCTACCAAGCTTGTATCCATAGGTTTTGGTTAGCCACCAGGGGGGATTTTGAAGAGCCATCGTCCGCTCCCACCATATTATCATTTTACATCTTATCTCCCACTCATCTATCCCATTCCCCTAGCCCGGGCATTAGGATGACCTATTTGTGGGGTTACACTTTATCCTGTGGGAAGAAGGGGCTAAAGGCCCAGGAGTTAAAAGTAGCTGGTAAAAGATAAAAGACATAGGAAATAAAACCTAGAGATTCCTCGCCCAGGGATCCCTGACAAGGCAATACAAAGCCTCTCGATAAGAAACAAGAGGGACCTGAAGAAAAATAATAAAACAAGACCTAGCCAAGAGGATGGGAGGTCTCATTACGATATGACCCATTATGTTCATAGGTATCTAGTAGTATGAAATTGCCATTATCTGGTCACCACGCTAGGGCAGTGACCCTTGGTTGCATAGCCAAGGGAAAGGGGTGTCTCATCACGATCCAACCTTATCATTTCTGTGAAAATACTCGTGGGTAACACTGTCAACTCTGGTCACCACGCCAAGGAAGTGTCCTCAGGTTGGACCTTGAAGTAAAAATAAAGAAAAATCAATGAGTAAAGAAAGAATAAAGGCAATAAAGGGCTTGGAAATAATTTCATCCATGATAGGTACAACTCACCTCCTACAAAGGCACCCACGGATAATATCCACCCCTGGTTTTCACTGTGTCTGGGCATCCTTAGACCATACCACCTCGTATTACATGGCTTGGATGATATCCTTTGGAAAATTTCCTTTTCTTATGGATGCTGGCCCAATAGGTTACCTTGTCATTTTTCTTCAGCTTTGTATAGTAGGTCAGTGTAATGTCTTTGAGCTATTAGATGATATGTTAGGGGTCTTATGCATGCATTTGATAAAATTAATGATGAAATATGATTGACATTGCTATGATCCCAAGGACTAATGAGCCCATGGAGGGAGAATTTTTTGATGTGCAGGACCATACCCGATGGACAGGTACCATGTGGACCGGTACACATGGGGAGATGATTAGTTCTAACCTCCATGGGGCTGAAGAGCCCATTAGATGGTTGTTGGGACCTCATCAGAGGCAGATACAGGACAGTGATTGATTGATCATTTGCATGAGATAAGAAGAAGGACGTTTCATCCAGGACGCCTTGGTTGAGCCCAACCATAGGGGGTTGACCCACTGCAGGTGGTACGTGTCCCTCTGTTGACCAAGACATCCTCTAGAGATCCTGACGTCACCTCCAGCATGTGGCAGCTTTACAGGTGATTTTTGCATGTGTGGCAGAGTTTGGAGGCCCAGAGAGGGCCAACGTTTGCCTCCTAGTGCTCAGTTTTTCCCTAAAAAGGGCCAACGTCTCCCTTAGAGGGGCTAGACGTCCTGCTTACTGCTCATTTAGGGTTTTATTTAGTAGTTAAATGTAAAACAATATGATTTTTTTTAGTCAGTGTTGTCAGCTGTTTTAATGACCTAATTTTTAATTAAGGGCCATTGGATGATATAAATTGAGGATGTTTTCCCTCATTTTAACATAACACACTTCACTCACACAAGTGAGATCTGATTTTTGTGCCGTACTAGGGTAGTTTTGTTGTCTAAAGTGAGGCACACTTGCTATTGGAAGGATATTTTTGGCATTTATGGAATTTCTCTCAAGGAAGGTTTACAACTAGGGTTTGTTTATGCTTTTCTTCATGACATGTAAGTGAATTTTCTTGCAAAACTTCTTAAATGAATGGTTGTAGGTATAATTTCTTGCATTTGCTTATTGTATTACTGATTTAAAACCCTAGGTAACAAGCACACAAGTAGGTTATTGTTACATGTCCCCTTGTTGAGAAATATTTTTCAGCCATTGAAGAAAAGGGATAGAGCCTAGCCGTTGCTACACTTATCCTCTCTCTTCTGAGCTAGCGTTGAAGTCTATAAGTTGAAAAGAGGAGACGTCCTAGGCCTAGATTTCCTACACCTAGGGTTTTCACCTCCTAGGGTTTGAAAGCCTTGTTATTGCAACACTTTCTCCCTTAGATTTGTGCTTTAAGTTAGCCGTTTTTCTAAGTTAATTTAGAGAAGGAGGAAAGAGCACGAGGCCTTTCTTAAGAAACACTGGAGTGAGCCTCTTTCCCCTAGGGTTTTGATTCTAGGGCCCTGCCTTTGCAGCACCATAGAACCCTACCTTCTAGTCTCTGAGTTATCATCCCTCCGAGACCTTGTGCCCTTATTTTTTACTCCATTTACCCTAAGGCATTGATTTGATCTCCAATGTTGAAGCTTTAGTGTACAAAACTACCTTTAAAAACCTAAATCTTGAAACCCTAACTAACTAACCCTAACCCTAACTAAGGTTGATGTCATAAATGGTTATTTTTGACGTAGCAAGCTTTTAAATTTTAATGCTAAGCAATTAGATGATGATTGAAAGCATTTGTTGAATGAAGATTGGTTAGATACATTGTTGATTATCATCTCAGTAGTTATTGATGAATTGATACTTCTCCATTGTTATATTGACAAAACGTTCATCTTATTAATATCTGTTATTTCACATTGCTTATATATTATTTGTCAGATAGTCACAAGAAGTACTAACCCACTGATATATAGCCTGCATACATATTATCTTGTTATCGTCTTGTTCCAGGAAGGTGTTCTCTTTTGGGCATACACTTCTTTATTGGCTGATTAGCCGGATTATCTGACCTTTGTTGGTAACCTGTGAGGAGGAAACTTTGCCTTGATATTTATACTTCAGCCTCTTCAAAACCCCAGGTTACCGGGGACGTCTCCCCTGGGTTAACCTCCATAAATACAAAGAACCTCCCCATTGAGGTGACATTGGGTGGGGAAGGTTCCTGTTACGCCAGTTTGGCCTCAATCCTCTATCTTTTTGACCCAGCTACAAACTGTGCGATAACAGGTCCATTACCCAAACCTTTGTGCTATGGGTCTTTATTCAAGGGTTGACATCAATGACAACCAACCTTAATAAACACTCCTAGTGAAACATGACCATCTAGTCAAACCATGAATCACCCAGTCTATCAATTTGTTAACCCTACTATTACACCAGCGCAAGTCCATCCTAATGCTGGACTCATCACCTCTACTCATCTCCAAAGCACTTCATTCTCTACCCCCGTTTCTACAAATTTTTACTCTACAACTCCACATGTTCCACAAGATCCTGTTGGGACATCTTCTCACTCGAGAATGCAGAGCCTTGCTAACCAAACACAACCTGCTGGAGGGAAACCACCATCCAACAAACCTTCCCCTCCTATAGGAATACCTTTGCATGGTGGGCCTACCCCTCCCAAGGGACAACCACCTTTTCATGCTCCTCCTGGAGGGCAACCTCCATTTTCCAGTCATACCCCAGTCATAAATCCACCACTGGCAAGGGGGAAACCCTCGTTTGCTGGGAACCGTTCACAATCATGGGGAGGATATTCAGGAGGAAATTTTACTCAATCCCATGTTGGGGGGCACTCATATAATAACCCACTAGGAGGAGTATCCAATCCTGTTCCTTCCAGATTTTATCACGCACAATCTTATCTGGGTGACATCCCAAACACCACCTGGAGTTCTCCGAGACCACAGTCTTATCCTCCTCATGGGTCTAATGTGTATCCACCTCTGAGATATACTCCTTACCATTATCAAGGGAAAAATTTCTATCCTCCTCATGGGCAAATAAATCACCCGACCTATAATGCTCAGAACCCACCGGGTTATGCCAATGTTTCTCATTCATCATCGAATCCTTCTTATCCTGGCCAACAACAACCATATGTAGGAGGACCTACTAGTTAAAACTATCCACCTAAACCATTTTATGGTCCTACTAGTGTTCCTATGCCGCACCAGTATCATTCACAAATTAACCGACAACTACCTTTCCTTGCGACTCTAGATCTCCCAGACTTGTCTCGGTTAACCAATGATCCTATTTTTCATTCACCAGTTTGGCCAATCATTCCAGCTAAACTTCCTTCTGATATTCCAAAATTTGACGAAAACCCTGGCAAAGATCCGAACAACCATGTGATGACTTTCCATTTGTGGTGTTCATCAAACTCCCTCATGGATGATTCTGTACGTTTGCGTCTTTTCCAGCGAACACTTACCGGTTCGACAGCAAAGTGGTATACTGAACTACCACGTGCTTCTTTCCATGATTTCAATTCCCTTGCCATGTCTTTCCTCACGCATTTTCAACTGCCTATTCACTACAAGATGAGTACTGAACTCTTGACCTCCTTTCGTCAAACTAACTTTGTGCATATCTCTGACCATATTCATGAGTGGAGGCGACGACGAAGGATGATCAAGGCAGTCATTCTTGACATACTATTGGCGGAATGGTTTACTAAATCATTGTTACCCCCGATCACTCGCGATGTTGCTATGGGTGGTGCGGTCACAGAGGAACAAGCCATTGCTCGGGCTCAGTATTTAGATTTGGTTTATTCCCAATATGGTACTTTGTATGATTTGCTTCCGAATGCTGCTTGAGCTAATACCGATCCATCCAAACCATCATCCTTGTCTCATGCGGATGGTGTTATCGGTTCCGTCAAAACTCAATCTATTTCTCAATCACTCACACTCTCCTCTACCTCCCCCCAAACTCAGATCTTTGAGGTGAATGCAGTTCAATCTTCCCCTTCACAACAATCTGGAGGTAAGAAGAAGACAAAGAATAAATCAAAAAATAACAATGAACAAACAAAAAATCAAGTTCAACCACCTGCTACCGAAAAGAAAACACAACGGAAGATGAAATTCCCATGTATCATTTTTGGTAACGATCACTACACTCAAGACTGTCCACTTCATAATGAAGTGGCCAAAAATTTCCAAGGAAAGTCACAACCTGCTGTGCTTTCTCAGCCTTTCCCACAACAAAAATCCATGGTTTCTCAAACCCCTTCGAGTACACATATTTATATGTTTAATGGGATCAATTTGACCACTCACTCTAAGACATACAACACACCAGGTAACCCTGACAAAGGAAAAGACACTAACGGAACCGGTAATTTACCGGATCCATCATCATCCTCTGTTAGTCTTCCATCGGTTAACCCTTCGTTTGGACCACTTCAGATTGAGAAAACCACATTCGACTCTATATTAAGCCCTCCTAAGAGCACTATCCACAAGGCTACCTTTAATCCTCGTTCACGTGCCACCCATAAATACAACATTGTTGAATATTTGGCTCAAGCACCGTGTGCTATGTCTACGTTAGAAGTTATACAGTACTGCCCCAGTCAACGTAGAATGCTCTTATTCGCTCTTGGCACTGTTGATCCTGAGTCGTCCAACCATATCATGTTTAACCTAGAAAATTATGTGTCTCGACTCTCTGACCAACTTTCTTTTCAAGTTGATGTCATTGTTCATAATCAACAAATCCACCGAACTATTCTGGATGAGGGAGCCTCAACTTGTGTCATGTCTTTGGTGTGTTGGAAAGGTTTAAAATCACCAACACTCAACAAATCCTCAATGATGCTACGCTCTTTCGATGGGCGAGGTTTTCATCCCCATGGGATTTTATAGTCCCTGCCAATCCAATTGGGTCGAAAAACTGTTACTGTTGATGTCGAGGTGGTCGATGCTCCCCTCGATTACAACTTGTTACTTGGAAGAAGTTGGTTTTATTATCCCCGATATCTAGGGATAACTAGGAGATCATGTCTCGAGGCCCACAGGTCCTAGACATGAAGTGTCGAGAGCAGGATTGACCTGAGCATGGCCCTGGAGGGCCCATCTTTCTTCTTCTTCGCCATATTTTTCCTTTCAGTAGCAGCAGCTTCCATCACCATCAACTTGGACTTGCATCGGAGAGGAATCTTGTTCCATGAGGTAATTGGTCCAAGGTATCATGGTATGTGTCATGTTTGATAGTTATAACCTTCTTATATATGCATTAGGTTCCTGTCATTTCTGATAACTGCTTGGATATTACACTAATCCACTTGACCATTGTTGGGGTGATTGATGGTTGACTTAGCAAGCTTTTATTCATGGGTTTTGGTTAGCCACCAAGGGGGATTTGCAAAGCCATCGCCCGCTCCCACCATTCTATCATTTTTCATCTTCTCTCCCACACATCTATCCCATTCCCCTAGTCCGGCCATTAGGATGACCTTTTGAGGGTTACACTTTGTCTTGTGGGAAGAAGGGGCTAAAGGCCCAGGGGGTAAAAGAAGTTGGTAAAAGATAAAATCCATAAGAAATGAAACCTAGAGATGCTTCGCCTAGGGGATCCCCAAGAAGGCAGTAAAAGGCCTCTCGATAAGAAACTAAAGGGACCCTAAGAAAAATAATAATAAAAAAAAACAGAACCTAACTAAGAGGATGGGAGGTCTCATCACGAGTAGGCCCATTATGTTCATAGGTATCTAGCAGTATGACATTGCCATTATCTGGTCACCATGCTAGGGCAGTGACCTCTGGTTAGACCTTGAAGTAAAAAAGAAAGAAAAGCAATAAAAGAAAAATAAAGGCAATAAAGGGCTTGGAAAAAATGCATCCATGACGGGTACAACTTTCCTCCTACAAGGGCACCCACAGACAACACCTGCCCTTGGTCTTACTGTGAATGGACATCCCTAGACCACATCACCTCATAAAACATGGCTTGAATGATATTCTGAGGAAAATTTCCATCTCTTGTGGGTATTATCCCAATAGGTTATTATGTTGGTCTTCTTCAACTTTGTATAGTAGATCTGTGTAAAGTCTTTGAGCTCTTAGATGATATGCTAGGTATTTCATGCATGTATTTGATAAATTTAATGATGAAATATGACTGGCATTTCTTTGATCCTGAGGACTGATGAGGCCGTGGAGGGTGCAGTCTTTGATGTGCAGGACCATTCCCGGAGGACAGGTACCAGTGGACCGGTACGCATGGGGATATGATTAGTTCGGACCTCCATGGGGCTGAAGAGCCCATCAGATGGTTGCTGGGATGGAAGAGGTAGGACAATGTTGTGATGAGCATTTGCATGAAGAAGACAGAGGGACGTTCCACCAGGACACCATAGCAGAGCCGGACCTAGGGGGGATCACCCACTGCAGATGGGACGATTTCTTTTGATGGACAAGACGTCACCTGAGGTAGCTGGACATTTTCTGGAGCATGTGGCAGTGTGTTGGGGTCATTTGGAACATGTGGCAGCTTAGAGAAGCCCTAGAAGGGCCAACGTTCTGCTTTCTGGATGCTGATCTTGACCAAAAAGGGCCAACGTCTCCCTCAGAGGGGCCTGACGTCTCCCTTTTGAGCTCATATTGTGACATTTTTAGCATTTAATGTGATAAACAGTCTAATATTGTTAGTCAGCCTTGTCGGCTATTTTAAATGACCTATTTTGTAATTAAAGGTCATGAGGATGATATAAATAGAGGACGTTGCCTCTCATTTTTAGAAAACACAACTCACTGTCTTGTGAGAGAATCATTTTTAGTCTTTTGTCTTGGTATTTTGCTCTTGGAAGTGAGGCACTACTCTTGTGGAGGATCATTCTTGGCATGTTATGGTGTTTTCTATCATTGGAAGGTTTACAACTATGGTTTGATAAGCTCTTCATTGATTTGTAAGTGTATTTCTCATGCAAAACTTCTTGAATTAATGGTTGTAGGTTAAATCTCTTGCATTTATTGTTACATTGTTATTATTTTGCTTAATCATTGAAACCCTATGTAGCAAGCACACAAGTAGGTCCTTTCTATATGTCCCCATGATAGAAAAATTATTTAGCCATTTGATTAAGGAGAATATAGCCTAGCCGTTGCTACACTAATTCCCCTTTTTCTGAGTTAGCTTTTGAACATAGGTTGAAGAAAGAAGACGTCCTAGTCCTAATTGATTTTACACCTAGGGTTTTGACTTTTAGGGTTTGAAGGTCCTTGCTCTTGCAACACTTTTCATCCCTAGATTTATGTTTTAAAGCTAGCCATTTTGCCAAGGATTTTTAAGGAAAGAGGGAGGAGCTGAGGCGTTGCTTAAGCAACACCGGAATGAGCCTCCTCCCCTTAGGGTTTTGACTCTATGGCCCTGCCATTGCAGCACCATAAAGACTAACTCTCTTGTCCTTAGATTTGTATTCTCCTGAGACCTAACCTTGCTTCTTGACTCCATAATACCCTAAGGCACTAGTCTAACTCTCCAACGTTGAGCTTATTGTGGCAAAACAAACCTTTCAAACTTCTTAAATTTGAAACCCTAACTAACCCTAATGTCTCACTAACCCTAATTTGATGATGACGTCATGCCTCTTTTGAGCTCTTGGTTGATGTAAAACGTTGTGGCATAGTCATTTAAGTGATAGACATTGAAGAGTTGATAATTTCCATTAGCCTATTTGCAAAACATCCACCTTTTTGTCTACCAAGCTAACCCCAGAATAAGGTTGACGTCACCTCTAATAAGCTTGATGCAACAAACTTGTCTTAAATGAGCATTTAATGATATTAGATGTATGGTGTTAATTCAAAAATTGATTATATACATTGAATGTCATATCATTTCCAGTGTTTATTGAGAAGTAATATTATAAGCCATAGTCATTTTTTGCAATCATTGACTTCATCAATAATTACTGCTATTTATGCTCATGTATATTAAATGTTGATAGTCATCAATTTATGAAGTACTGAACACCATTGCACATTTTAGTTTTATTGTTGCCTTGTATCGCAAACAGGTGCCTATTTTGAGGTTTATCTTCATCTTGACTATCTTCTTGGTGGTAATCTATGAAAGGGAAAACTTATCTTGATCCTTTAACCCTTTGCCTTTCAAAAGCCCAGATTGCCAGGGACGTCTCCCTTGGGTTTAGCCACCCTAAATAGAAAGAGCCCACCATCGAGGTGACAGTGGGTGGGGAAGCTCATGTTACGCCAGTTTGACCCTTACCCTTTCATCTACTTGACCTAAGCAACAAACTGAGTGATAAAATTTTGGCGCCGTTGCCGGGGAACACTAAGTCAATCTTCCTCAACGACAAACCTTTGGTAATCCTTGCCTTAGAAACCTTTTCTTACAAGCTTACCTGGCGACTCCACTACAAATTTCCCCCCTATTCTTTGATAGTTTCAGGAAAACTATTTGGCGACTCCACAAACCAAAAGGAGGTTCAATAACCCTCCTCTAGCTTTCAGAAGGAAGCCTCCTGCTAATTCACCTGTTGTCAAGTCACTTTTTGGAAATAGACTTCCTTTAAACATGTCTACTTCTCAGACCGGTACTACAAACCCAGTCAACAATTAGAGACAATGGTCATCTACCTTTTTCAAGCCTTTAGACATGTCAGCCATACCTGGTTACCCTAGGCAAATGCCACCTAAATATGAGAAGTGGTTGCCTAAGTTCACCGGCACTGATGCTACTAGTGCCGAAGAGCACATGAGTAGATTATGTGCATTTTTTCAGCTTCACCCCATTAGTGATGATGCCGAAGACTTTGTCATGAAGCTCTTCTCTCCTACCCTTTATGATGCTGAAAGACGTTGGTATCTTGGCCAACCTGATGGAAGCATTAAGACCATGGATAGACTTGAAGAAATCTTCCTCAGAAGGTGGAGCATCAAGGAAGACCCAAACATGCTACTCACCCAACTAAATGGCATTTCGAGACGTGAGAATGAATCCATTCGGGAGTTTCATACCAGATTTGAAGCCTTACTCCAACGAATTCCCGCAAGCCATCATCCGAAAGATGATTATCTCGTTCACATTTATACTAGATCTTTCAATGGCCAGTTAGGGTATCTCCTCAGAATCAAAGACCCTCAATCCATTCAAGAAGCCCAAGAGCTTGCAACAAAGATTGAAGGAAATCTTCTTTCATCCAAGATTGAGCCTTTTACTAACCCTAGGGGGAAAATAGATGTCAAGCAGAAAATAATACACAATGTTGAGCCCGCTTCGGATATTTGCACCAGTATCAGTAAGCTGCAAGCTTCAGTAGATAGCATCATGAATAATCAAGAGGAAATGATGAACCGGATCGTGAGACTTGAAAAGTCCCAGACCCAGGTGCCTAGACCTCCATTCAAAGGGCCATTCCAAAAGGGGAATCAAAATTACAAACCAAAGAATGAAAATGAAGTCCCAAATACTCTGGCTTCTGAAAATGTTGTTGATGAAAATCCCTGGTGTCTGGAGTGCAGGTAATCACATTGGGAGAACAAGTGTCCTTATAACACCATCCAGCAACAAGTCAACAACTTTGACTACTTCTCAGATTTCCCTCAGATAAACATCACTGATGAAGAACATAAACAAGCCCTGAAGGAAGCAGCTGAAGCAGCAAGGTTAGCCATAATCAACAACTTGGATCAAGAATCACGTGAGAAGCTAAAAAAGCAAGAAGTCCAAGTGTATCGGAGAAGGAACCCAAGCCAACCTACAAGTGATCAGTCAAAATCTTCTGAAGTTCCTCCTCCTAAAAATCCCAAAGCCGACAAGATTACCCTTGATTTTGAACTTGAATGGGATTTGTCGAAAATGCATGTGAATGTTCCTCTAAAAGAAGACATTAAGATCTCTTCTATTAAAGAACGCTTCAACAACTTCTTTTCAGGAACGACTGAGCGTGTGGACCCCCCAATTATGTTACAAGCTAATCATTTCAAAATCCACTATGGTGAAAATCCTCCTTTCTTCATGACTCTTATGATGAACAATAAATATCTCAACAAATGCATGCTAGATACAGGTGTTGGTGCAAATATGATGTCTCTCAAAGTCATGCAGCAGATGGGCCTAAAGGTAACTAGGCCTTACAGAAACGTGTGTGGATTTGAATCCAAAGATATACCCACACATGGTGTAATTGAAAACATCGAAGTGTAACTGAAGGAGTTCCCCGAGAAGACAGTTCGAATAGACATTATAGTTGTTGATGTCCCAGATGTGTGGGGAATGCTTTTGTCTAGGAAGTTTGGTGCAATGATAGGCGGGTCCCTTGAGATGGATCTCACTTTCCTGCGATTACCTTTGAAAGATGGGACAACTGGACGATTACTCAATGTGCCAATAACTGGAACTTGTGTACATGATGTTTCCCCTGCTAAGAATGAAGCGCAGAAAGATGTGATACAAACTCTTCAAGAATACTCTCCGGAAGACATGCCTTTTACTACGGAAGAAGACTTTGACCATATTGAGTGGCCCAAGAAAGAGGAATATCAACAACTCCTCTATCAGTTTTAGAACAAAGAAGTGGGGACGGTAAAAATACTAAAAAAACCAAAGAATGAAGAAGATGTACAAATATTGTTGGACACACCTACCACACTTAGAGGGGGGGTGAATGAGTGTGGGGTTCTTTTTCCCAAAACTTCCCTCTTGCACAAAAACTCATCAATTAGCATTCAACATTTATTCATTACCCATTGTTTTCATTTATAACCATTT
>ML818098.1:145453-163989 GCA_009831015.1 Picea engelmannii
GGAGGAAAATCCTCAACTTACCCCAAAGATATCTCAAGTGGTTGGGCCTCTCCAAGCCTATATAAGCAGGCTTTCTTATGGTGAAAAGGGGGAATGATTTGGAAGCATGAAACCTATGATCTCATAGGAAACACACAGTGAAGCGGAGGAGGATAATCAGTGAAGTTATTGTCATTTTGATCGTGGGTGTTTTGAGCAAGGGTTAGACAAGGAGGACTCGATGAAGCTGCTGCACTCGCATCTATAGTTGTAAGTTTCCTTCGTTGTTGTTCTTATTAATATGATATGCTTGGCCTGTTTATTTCTAGTTTGTGCTTAATCTCACATGAACTTGTCTCTAATAGATAGGTCTATTTTGAGCTAACATCAGTAGAGAAAGAAGTGGTTGTACTTTTGTTTGTCTATAGGGCTTATCGAGGAGCAAAATATTGGAGCTCAACTCGGAACCTGCAGGGACAAACACTAGTAAAAGGTACATCTTTCCCCCTTCCTCCTCATGCATTAGTTTATGTAGATCTAAAAGGAAATCAGTGACCACGATAATCATTTTCTGTCTTAAGAGTTAAGAGTCTAGATTTCAAGAGGAGATCTACCTGTCTGCAGGGATATTTTCCTTCAACACCCATTCCTCCTCCTCGTCCTCTTCCTCTGAATCCTCCACGAGGATTGAAGTTTCCTCTCCCGGGAGAGTTATACTGTGTAGTGTTTCCTTCTTGTTGTACTTCACCTTGAATCTTATATATGTCTCTTGACCTTTCATGCATGAGATCGTAAGCCCCACAATCCATATCATCATGTCCTATGGACTTACAGAATGTGCAGTACAAATTTGTAGGTGTTTGAACATACTTTTGCATGTAGTAGCACTCACCAGGGTGATGTTTGTTTCTGCATACCTCGCAC
Source organism: Picea engelmannii (assembly GCA_009831015.1). Classification (NCBI taxonomy): domain Eukaryota; kingdom Viridiplantae; phylum Streptophyta; class Pinopsida; order Pinales; family Pinaceae; genus Picea; species Picea engelmannii. The sequence goes on from ML818098.1 coordinate 146,357, forward strand.
CAAGGTAAGGTGACTTTATTCAAAGGGATCGGAGCTTGATAATACAAGTATTCATTGAATAGGGGACAGTGTTCCTTGTCATGGCCTTATGATCTACATCTGACACACCAGATGTATTCTCTTTTATATTTTCCCTTTTCTTTCTTCATATCTTCGACCTGGAGAGACAAACTAGTTAGCTGACTTAGTATCTGACTCATACCCGAGTTGTATTCTCGCATAGGGGATGATTCTAAATTCATGGATATCTCGAATGCCTCAGCCTATGAAGCAATATTCTATTGCATCAGAGGAACTCTGATGTGTGGTAAGAGGGCATCAATGAACCATTATTTGTTCTATTCATCTCATATCTAAAAAGTCAATCAGCCTATTAAGATTTTGAATATCTGATCAAACTCCCAAACAAGTGCAACCACCTTTTGCTTGATCTTTTTTATCTCTTTAATACATTGTGACTCTAACTTGGGTTTCTTGAACTCTACAATCAACGCATTCTTAATCTGATTCAGTGGTTTAGGTTGTGAAAGTCCTTGGACAAGCTTCATGTACCTGCTCAGTGTATGGTCCCTTAGATTGGTACTGAACTATGTTCTTTTGACAGCTTCATCGATGACATTTTAATATTCCATACAGCTTCACACAGGAACCAGTGCTGGTCAGGATCTTCAGATCCATCTCCCCTAAAGATAGGAATCCTCATCTCATATGCCATAGATCTTCCTAGGGTTCCTGACTGAATGTGTGGTGGACTACTATTGACAGTGCTCTGGACGCTCTGGTGGTTGGGATTACTCTGGTTTCTTAATACTACTAAATCAATTGGAGGGATAACAGGACTTACTTCAATGGTCTGCACAATTTTTGAAGTTTCAGGTTCTTCCTGGCGAAGCTCTTCAGCTTTCCCTTCCTCTGTCCTAGCGGGTTTTGAATATTCTTCATCTATCAGTTCTGCCTCTTCTCCACTGTAGAAACCTTCCTCCCCATAGTTATGCTTAAACAGGTTTGCAAGATAAAATTCTCTGAATACTCACCCACTACGTGTATGTCCATATTTTGTGTCGCTTTCGCTGTTCGAATTCTTGAACATTATCCTTTCTTGATCCGACCAATCTATTGTGTCTTCAATAAGTTCTTCTCATGCAATAGCATCTTGATTCTTAGCTTCAGAAAATGCAAAAATTTCCGTCTGGGTCTCTTAAAGAAATATCTCTCATCTTGGATGTATGATTCTACTCTGTCAACAACGAACTCTGTGATGTACCCTCCAATGGTGTTATCGAACCAGTGATCTATTTCTCGTGATACGACATTGTTAACTCTTTTGACCTTCTTGCTCAGCTACGACGTCCAAACCACAAGATGTCTAGATCAGATCTCAAACTGGGTATCTGCTTGTCTAGCCAACCACTCATATAGCTCCTGATGGATTCCTCCAAAGAAAATTTTGTTTATATCAGTAAAGATATATTTCTCCAACCAATCTTCTGAACTAAAATTAGGGTTCTTGTTCTGGGCTTCAACAAAGTCCTTTTCTTGATCTTCTATACACTTTTGAATATCTGTCTTCGATGGAAACCACCTTGACATTCCCTCAAGAATATTCATGTCCTGGCAACAGAACCATTTGTTGGCACAGGGGAAGACCCAGGGTTCAATGCTTCTACAGTGCACCAACAAAATCCTAACGGTTGGCCCTTTCAAAAACACCTGTGAAGAAGATGAAGTCTCACCCAAAGAAGCTATGAGGGGGTTGCAGGACAGACATGTCTACAACCAAAGGAAATGTCAAGTGGATCTAACACAAGAATAACACAATGCTCATATATCACTTATCGTCTTAGATCTACTATGCGCATCTACTTATCAAATCTAAAGTAGTAATGCAATCACAGTATATCAATGACCAACATAAAATACCAATCCCACACAACACAAAATATACGTGGTTCACCCTCTCTCTAGGGCTACGTCCACAGAACTGTGCTATATTATATTTAAGTAAATCATATAGTTCTTATCTATGCTCTTAGCTAGCGGATCTTCTCTCTTCTCCTTCGTTTCTCTCCCCTCCTTGCACATCCAACTATTATAACCCTAATTTGCACCAGACATGCTTACCTGGCATCGGGCCATCTCAGATTCCTTCTTTGACAAAACACTATTGAAAAACTCTTCTTAAAAACCCCTTTTATAAGGGCCCACGTGCCCTGATCCATTACTGCACGCGTGTACACGCTAGCTAACCCAAGACAACCCGTGTGTACTTACAAAAGCACGAAAAAATGAAAGTTGTTGATGGAACACACAGCTTTGGGTAAGTTAACTAAACCTTTTGGCCATGCATGGCCGGACATTCGACCAAATACCTAGCTTCTTCTAGCCTATAAAAGAAGGGTTAGGGGTCCCATTTGGAGGAGGATAATCATAGTAAAGAAACTATATCTGATTGAGTATTCCCTTTGTCCCAAACTTTAACCATCCTTGTGCAAAGAGAAGTATAGAGAAAAGAGGTTGGAAGACATTGGAAGAAGAAGCCAGGACCAGGATCGAGGAGCAACAACTGACTTTATCATTGTAAGGTATCATTGTGAAGTTAATAAAATAATTGCTTTTCCCGTCCCTCCATATGAGATTTTCATTATTAGAATATTGATTGTATGATTGATTAAATCTCTAACCCATTAGTTCATAGATCAAATGCATGTGGATTTCATTGTTTGTCTTTAGTGAATGCAGGTCAGCATTGGGAGGAGAGTTGCAGTCAAAGAACGACCAAACACGAAAAGGGATCGACATCAAACATGGAGAATAAGGTACGCCAAATTAACCTCTTGAGCCTTGTATTTACATATGAGTAATGGGGGTCTAGGCATGGGATGATGGTAAAAAGTAAGAATCTTTAGTTCATTTATACATGCATGATAAAACCCTTAGTGCTAGTCCGTAGCAGGGATTTTCCACCCACAACACACAATGCAAATGCGATTAATTCTGTTGTCCTACGGACTAGCACTAAGGGTTTTATCATGCATGCAGAAATGACCTAAAGATTCTTACTTTTTACCATCATCCCATGCCTAGACCCCCATTACTCATATGCAAATACAAGGCTCAAGAGATTAAGTTGACGTACCTTATTCTTCGTGTTTGATGTCGATCCCTTTTCACGCTTGGTCGTTCTTTGACTGCAACTCTCCTCCCAATGTTGACCTGCATTCACTAAAGACAAAAAAAGAAATCCAGATGCATTTGATCTATGAACTAATGGGTTAGAGATTTAATCAATCATACAATCAATATTCCAATAATGACAATCTCATATGGCGGGACGGGAAAATAAATTATTTTATTAACTTCACGATGATACCTTACAATGATAAAGTTGACTACTGCTCCTCGATCCTGGTCTTGGGCTCTTCTTCCACTGTCTTCCAACTGTTTTTCTCTATACTTCTCTTTTCACAAGGATGGCTAAAGGTTGGGACAAAGGGAATGCTCAATCGGGTATAGTTTCTTTACTATGATTCTCCTCCTCCAAATGGGACCCCTAACCCTTATTTTATAGGCTAGAATAAGCTAGGTATTTGGTCGAATGTCCGACCATGCATGGACGAAAGGTTTAGTTAACTTACCCAAAGCTGTGTGTTTCATCAACAACTTTCCTTTTTTCGTGCTTTTGTAGGTACACATGGGCTGTCTTGGGTCAGCTAGCATGTACAGGCGTGTAGTAATGGATCAGGGTGTGTGGGCCTTTATAAAAGGGGTTTTTAAGAAGAGTTGTTCAACAGTGTTTTGGCAAAGAAGGAATCTGAGATGGCCTGATGCCAGGTAAGCATGTCTGGTGCAAATTAGGGTTACAAAATATGCCCCCTAATGTGTGAGGTCAGAAGAGCATCTGATGGATGAAATACATTAACAATCTTCACCAATGTGTTGAACAAGTGAGCCTACGGACCAGAAATCGGAAGGTGTCGTCTGCAAAATAATAATTGTCTCACCGAGGCCAGGGATGATTTTAAGGATGGAAATTTATTTTAAAATGTAGAAACCTTGGCGAATATTACTAATCCTTCATATTCCAACTATAAATGTTTGGCGATATTTTTGTAAAAATATTCAAATTTCTAAGGATTTTATATAGTTTTAATAAAATTTTGGCGATTTTTAAGGTAAAATAATTTTATCCTATAGAATTTGGGTGAATCATTTTTAAAATAGAGAATCTCATTTTTTGAAAAACCATGGAAAATTAGCCTATGAGCGAAATTTAGCCCCTAAAATCATCCATGACCGAGGCGGGCATACCCATGCTTGGGATAAAATAAAATCATGGCTACCAATCAAATACACTGTATATCCATGTCATATAACTATATAAAGTGTGGCTACGAGAAATACACAGCGGAGCTACATCTCGAAATAAAAAAGATATACATGTAGAGTATCCATCTTCTAGAAGCTGATAAGGCCTGATGGCTGGAGATGAGGTCTTCAGAGCTCGAGCAACAACTTCAAAATCTTTAAAACTCAGGTAGGAGTGTAATATGAGTGTATGACTTCACTACCTAGAGGTCTTCGACGACTCGTCGGTCATGGACTAGAGAATATTGATTATTAGACTGAAGGCTTCATTGATTTCGAACAAAGACTTGATTGGACTTTCGGGATGGCCGAGCATGAGGGAAAGAGAAAAACTGCAGAGGGGCCGACTCAGGCTTGGTAAAAAATTCCCTTAGACAATAGCACGACAAATGATAAGACTCAAGCAACATGGTATTAACATAAGTTTACGAGGCAGGAGACAATGCAAACTCTCCATATGTTTGGAAGAATAATCAAACAGAGGAGGATACAACTTAATGTAGTGGGAACAGAAAAGGTCATATTAAATCCTAGGTTTTGACGAACAAACAGACATATGTTCTTTATCCAAGGGAAACTCATTGTGTTTCCAATAAAAAGAAAATACTTTTCCCTTCCTCTTTTTGGGGTATATTTGATTTTTTTTTTGTCTTTTTCAATAATTTTGGAAAAAGAATAAAAGAATGTTACGTTACAAAGGAGGAATGAGTGTTACAAACATACAAGTTCAAGGCGCAGGGACAAGATTGATGTTCAAAGTAAGGACACTCGGGAAAAATCCTCCAAGGGGCCAAAGGTGTCAAGACGTAGAGGCAAAGTGCTACAGGGCTTGCGTATAAGGCATGCTTTAGATGGTTCAGTTGAGAGAAACATGGAGCCGACATTGGGCCAAAGACGTGAGTATGCAAATGTGATTAATAAAACACACAATGGTAACGTCCTTCGATGTGAGTTTAATGAGCCGAGAGAAGGTAAGCTGGGTGGTTTTTCATATTTAGAGAGTTTGAAAAACATAAAAGGAGAGTCCACTGGGGTACCTTTTTCGAAGGTAGTCTATTTGGTTCGAAAAAGGGGTAAACTAGCACCGAAAATACGTCTATTCAAAACCATTTTAATGAGTGTGATAAAGACAAGATCACTCAGCCATTTTTTCATTTTTAAGGAGTATGAAAAAAGCTTAACTATGGACTCCGTTAGGAATGTTCTTCTAGACCATTTTAATGAGTGTGAAAGAATAAGTTCACTTGGTGATCTTTTCAATTTTAGGGAGTCTAAAAAGAGATTAACTATGGACTCCGTGGGGGTTCCTTTTTCATACATTTAGTCCCTCAGGCCCGAAAAAGGGTTAAAATTGTGCCTAAGAATACTCTTCTAGAGAACTGAAGTTCCTTAGAGTATACCTTTGTTCGTACAGTTGACTGTCTGGACCGAAAAAGGGGTAAACTACTACCAGACAAATGTGACTTCAAATTTCAATTTAACGAGCCTAAAAGGCCACAAGATCGCTCGGCAATCTTTTCATGTTTAGAGGGTCTGAAAAGGGCTTAAAAGAAGTCCCATGTAAGGAACGTTCTTCTGGACCAATTTAACGAGTGTGAAGAAACAAGGTCACTCGACAATCTTTTCATCTTTAGGGAGTCTGAAAAGGGCTTAAAGAAGACTCCAAAGGGGGCTATGACTCATATATGAAATTGGTTCAGGTAGAGCCTACTGATAGGCTCATACCAAGAGTCTCTTCGATAGTCAACAATATAGAATCTATAGTCATGGCTTCAAGGATAGCCTCATCTGAAGGCAATTCAAAATCCAAGAAATCATGCAAGCGAGGGTCGACAGTCCCAAAGGGTGAAGTAAACTGCCCATACTCCATATGATGATGGAGGTTTTGGCCAGGATTGGAAGATTCTATCAGCGAAGAGTCACAAGAATGAGGGCTTGAGGATCTACAAACAATGAGATCAAACTCAGAAGGATACTCAAGCCCACTTGGACCAAGAGAGGGAAGCAAGGCTTCCCATGCCCCAATTGGATAAACCAATGGATCAATTGTTGAGACCAAGTCTCGAGAGGGAACACATGATTGCACCGGTTCCTGCTCAGAAGTAGTTGAACACTGAGGATAAGACACCACATAATTAACCCGTGGTGGGGTAGAGTCTACACGAATGCTAGGAACATATAAAGGGGTAGTCTGAAATAATGCTGAATTAGGATGGTGATTATCAGATGCTAGCTGGTTGATAGTGACAATGCTTCCATTGTGAGGGAAATGCATCACCTGGAAGAGTGTAGACACTACAACATTCATATCATATACATAATCACGCCCGAGAAGCATATTGAAATCTAATGGGCCTTGCACCACTATAACATCAACAAGGACAGTCTTCCCACCTAATGAGATAGGCAACTAAGGAAGAATCCCCAAATATTCACTAGGATGTCTGTCAAAATCCAACAACTCATGCGAAGAAAACACAATCTTGGGAGATCCCAAGACTTTCCAAACTGAGGAGGATAAAATACTTGCAGAGGCTCCCTCATCCACAATACATCGATAAATGTTTGTTGAATTAACTTCAACCCTTATTTCAAAAGGTGCGGCATAAGGAAGACGAGGCTCAAAAAGGTCATTCCAATCAAAGGAAACCATCCTAGGGCTTGGAGGGGGTGTGCTTGGAATGAGCGGAACGCCCCCTTGTTCTGAAAGTATTGAACCAGAAATGATAAAAACATAGTTGGTAGACACGTCACTCCCCAAAAGAAGAGTGGGATCATCCGATGACTGCATCGACATGACCACTTTTGCAACCAATGGTTGAATAGGCTGCGAGACTACATGGTCTAAAGACACCTCACCCCACAAAAGAGGAGTGGGATCATCCGATGACTGTATCAACATGACCACTTTTGCAACCAATGGATGAATAGGCTGCGAGACTACATGGTCTAAAGGCACCTCACCCCCCAAAAGAGGAGAGGGATCAGCTGACGACTACATCTGAATGACCACTTTCTCAGCCAATGGTTGAATAGGCTGAGAGACTACATGATCTAAAGGCACCTCACCCCTCAAAAGAGGAGTGGGATCAGCCAATGACTACATCGGCATGACCACTTTCTCAACCAATGGCTACATAGGCTGCGAGGAAACCTCAAAAGAATCAGAATCAGAAGAGCTTGCAGACAGGGACCATAATCTTTGTACCTCCGGAATGCCAGGGCAAAAATGAGTAAGGTGATATCCCTTGCAAATCTTACAAGGGAACTCAGGCTTACATCCTATTTGTATAGGTTTCTCAATAGAATTAATGCCCCCATCATGACTAGCAGTGGTTGGTTTCACATCTCCAACATGACTTGCAGAGGTTAGTGATGGGTCGATAACATGACTTGCAGAGGCTACAGACCTATTACCAGTATGACTAGCAGTGACTGGAATTTTTCCCCCAGCATGACTTGCAGAGGGTGAGTGTGTTCCCCCAGCATAACTTGTAGAGGTTGGGTGCTAGTCTTCAACGTGACTTGCAGAGGTTGTCGACCTATCTCCAACATGACTCACAGAGGTTGGTGATTTCTTCTTCCTATTCTTCCTCTTTCTATTTCGTTTAGACTTTCAGTTACTAGTAACTGTACTTTCACCAGAGGTGGGAGAAGGAGGAGGAGAGGATTTTGCTGATGAAGAAACATCAACAGGGTGACCATGACTTAAGGTGCTTAACTGAGAAGCATCAAGAGCATTTGGGACATTTGGAATGTTACCCAACCAAACCGGTAGTCCCACATTCAACCCAGGAATGTACAAAGTCGACATCAAAGGGACACCAACATTTCCGAAGAAAGGAAAATAACAAGAATCCCCTTGCGAAGGGGTTCCTTGGTTGGTATAATTGGGAAATTTAGCCATGACTATCTTATGAACAGGTTCTCCCTTTGCGGGATCATTCAAGTCTGTAAAATTCTCACAGTGACTCTGAAGAACCAGTGTTATCAACACAACGCCTATAAAGAGGTGGCTCCACGTTTCTAAGAGGAAGACTGAAAATTCCTCTCAACTGGCAGAGTGGGTATTCTACCACCCTAGTTCAGAGACCCAAAGCCACAACTGACTAACTCACTATGGAAAAATAGGGAGAACAGAGCACACACTAAAAGTTCCTAAAGGCAAATCAAGCAAATGACTAACTAGTTGGAAGAATAGTTACACCAACCAACACTAGAGCAACTTACCGGTGCAAGTGAAAATCGAAAATGGAAGAACCCTCTGGGTATACTCTACAAAGTGTGGCCCGATGTCTATCCTAGGTACCACAGTATACCCCTGTAGTCGCTTGTGTATGTCACTAGAAAGATAGGCAACTAGGTTGCCAACGCGCGAACAATCACCAGGAGGGTACAATCGACAGTCGGGTAGACCACAATGAGTAGGGTATCAAGCCCGAAACATGCCAAGGGTATCGAAAGCAAGTGTTCTGGAAGACAACTGAGGACCTCGAACAGATTCGAGACCCACGAAGCTCCATGGAAAATGAAATCAACAGAATCCCAAGACAAGCCCTCTATATGTGTTCTCCACTACGATTGGTCTGGCTTTGGAGGGGTTATCTCCGCTACCTTTCTGCACACGACCTTGTGTTTATCCCCTATGTTAGAGGGGGGCCCAGATAAATTTCATGATACTGGACTTCTACACTCCTTAGAACAGACTCGTATGTTTGTTTTATAGCCTTGAAGAGTTTCCTCTCCAACCTAAATCAAGGCTCTAGCCTAATCTAGTTGATGGACCCTACAAACATAAAGTCTAGTAAATTTTAATTAGAATTATTTTTATTGGCTTGATTTAATTCAAAGTTTATGAAAGTGAAACTAGTGATGTTTGAAAGACGAAAGCAAAATAAACTGAAAGCTGGAAAAAAAATACCTTCACTTAACTCAAATCTTAAACAACTTTTCAAACTTAAAAATTTTCTAAGATCTTTGAACATCAAACTCAAAGCAGGATTTCACTCGACTACGAGCTACTTATGATCTAAGTGAACCATCAAGAACTTATGAAAGCAAAGACTTTTCCTCGGTTACTAATGCAAAACAACACTATTTAACCAAACAAAGAAATACAAGTTTTTTTTTTTAATTGAATGCTCACAAAGAAAAAAGGAAAAATATCAACAAGTAAAAACCAAGAAAACTTATGGCCTAAGAGAAGATCGCAAAGAATCACTTTAAAAAATCACACACAAGCAAATTAAAATTGGACTCTCACACTTGTCTAAAAACCTATAAAAGAAAATTTTGAGGAAAACTTCTTAATGAAAAAGAAAGCTATTGTTGTGATCAAACCTAAGTTATTGACCGCTATGACAGAGACCCAAAAACCTGAGAGGTATAACTATTTTCAAAGGAAAGGATGAATGCCTCACCTTCAACAAAATTTTTCTCCATAAGCACAATGCTGACAGTTCAAAAACAAGCGTGTGCACACGAGTTGTGTAAAGTCAGAGCACGTGTACATGCGTGCTGGCCTTATACATGTCGTATGTATCTCTAAAACTCTGAGACAAATGAAAGTTCAAGCAATCCAACCCAGGCAGAGACTACTGGTACTGACAACCATGATCTCTTGAAGACTCAGACACTTACTTTAACGGAAAAAAGAAACTAATTCAAGTAAAACTTCATAGAACAAACCAATATGAGGTGAAACCTAAGTTATAGACTGCAAACAACAAAGACTAGAAAGAGTTCCAGAAAACCCCTGAGAAGGACTATTTCTGATAAGGGAGAGGATATCTTCCTCTCTAAAAGAAATTTTTTGGAATCATACATGCGACTGACACTTCCTCAGTTAGCATGTACATGTGGGCTGTGAGAAGGTAGGGTGCGGGTACATGCATGCAGACCTTATGCAGGCCGTGTGTACCTCTGTGGGTCTTGGAAAAGAAAAAAAAAATGCAGTCAAGAAAAGAAACAGAGATAATTGGTATGGAATACCAAAATCTCTGTTAGCTTAGACTTTTGCAGAAACTTTAAAAACAAGGAATGAAACTAGTTTTTAAAAATACCCAAAAACCCTAGAGATCCCTAGTATGGTCGCCAATTCTGTTGTGGGTGGGAAATCCCTCCTACGGACTAGCACTAAGGGTTTTATCATGCATGCAGAAATGACCTAAAGATTCTTACTTTTTACCATCATCCCATGCCTAGACCCCCATTACTCATATGTAAATACAAGGCTCAAGAGATTAAGTTGACGTACCTTATTCTTCGTGTTTGATTTCGATCCCTTTTCATGCTTGGTTCTTTTATTGCAACTCTCCTCCCAATGCTGACCTGCATTCACTAAAGACAAACAAATAACTCCACATGCATTTGATCTATGAATTAATGGGTTAGAGATTTAATCAATCATACAATCAATATTCCAGTAATGACAATCTCATATGGTGGGACGGGAAAATCATTTCTTTTATTAACTTCACAATGATACCTTACAATGATAAAGTCGGCTACTGCTCCTCGATCCTGGTCCTGGGCTCTTCTTCCACTGTCTTCCAATTGCTTTTCTCTATACTTCTCTTTGCACAAGGATGGCTAAAGGTTGGGACAAAGGAAATGCTCAATCGGGTATACTTTATTTATTATGATTCTCCTCCTCCAAATGGGAGCCCTAACCCTTCTTTTATAGGCTAGAAGAAGCTAGGTATTTGGTCAAATGTCCGGCCATGCATGGCCGAAAGGTTTAGTTAACTTACCCAAAGTTGTGTGTTCCATCAACAAGTTTCCTTTTTTCTTTCTTTTGTAGGTACACACGGGCTATCTTGGGTCAACTAGCATGTACACGCGTGCAGTAATGGATCAGGGCGTGGGCCTTTATAAAAGGGGTTTTTAATAAGAGTTGTTTAGCAGTGTTTTGGAAAAGAAGGAATCTGAGATGGCCCGATTCCAGGTAATTAGGGTTATAACACCAGATGCAGGGTTGATATTCGCACCCAAATGAAGATCTTACAATCCAGAAGGCTCTTGTACTCAACACTTCTCTCTCACACAATACTCCTCTCTCAACCAACTCAATACCAATAGCAGCAATAACAACATTATCATACAAACCCAACCTAGGCCCTTTAGACCTATATTTATACATTACAATGATTCACTGACATCCTTAGGTCAACACCTAGGTGTCAAAACCCTAGATACGAAAACCCTAGGTGTCTAAAACCCTAGGTCAACCTAACCCCTGTTTTCAGGGCTTTTTCAGCCTGTCTTTCCTTTCTTCTCGTGTGGTGCTCCAAAGAATCCAACAATGTATTTTTTCTCTTGCTGAGTTGTCTAGGATCCTTCTTCCTTTCTTATCTTCTATCCCCGATCTCCTCATCCAACAACTTTATTTCTCGGGGTTTTCTCCATATTTTCTTCTCTTTTGTTCACTTCAACACAATAACAGTCATTGTGTCTTCCGTGAAGTTTGCATTTTCCTTTTCTTCCTTGATTCTTTACATACTTCCATAACCAAGGGCCAACACCTCTCCATGCCGAAGGAGCATTTTTCCAAGTTGGCATATAGCTTGTGCTACCGCAGGGTGTGCAAAACCTGTTGAATATGCTGCAAATGTTTGGCCCAAGTCTTGTTGTAAATGAGAATGTCATCTAGATACACTACTACAAAAGTATTGGTGAATGGTCGCAGGATATCATCCATCATCCTCATGAAAGTGGCTGGAGCATTTGTCAAAACAAAGGGCATGACCAACCATTAAAAATGGCATCTCTTTGACTTGAAGGCGGTTTTTAGAGTAGAACAAAATGACTATATATTATTAACAGGTTCTTAACACAAAATAATAGAGATACAGTAAAATTGTTTTTCTATTCAATAAGGAAATAAGTTGAAACTATAAAATGCAGCGAAAACAAGCTTGTTGGAATGGTGGCATCTTATCTCTAAGAAGAGATGTGACGGTTGTGCTCATTCGCAAGAAGATGATTACAATGAGTCTCTGAAGGAATTTTTTCAATAAAAAGGAATGCCAAAACCCCTAGACATCCAAAAACCTAACCCTATGAGGTGAAGCGCCAAAAGTCATGTGGGCCTCGTTTGGGTAAGTTAGTACATCAACTTCCTAGGGTCGTAACTTTTGCATATGATCTCCATTTTAGGCATATGATAGCCCGTTGGAAAGGTATCATTGAGGAGATTCATTTTGGGGGCTAAATCATGCCTTTGGATATCATTAAGAAGATATATCCCAAAAAACCTTCATTTAGGCCCTCAAAATATCCCCGGAAATTAAAAATGCTAAACATAGTAAATTCCCAAAATTGTCAGAAAACTGTTTTGAGCTAGTTGGAAGAGGTGGGTGGCCATCGATATCCACCTGGATCAATACTCCCTCCTTAGAAATCAATGTTCTCCATTGTGTTGAGTTCCCCCATTAGATGAGGAAATTTATGTTGAATTTGGCCCCAGGTGAGCCACTTGCCTTGGTGCAGGAGCTACCCTGCTTTGACGACTCGATAATGTTGGATCCTTTGTTGTCGCATTGCCTTGATATGTGTGTCCACAATTTGATCATTGGATCCCTGTTGTATGCAGTCAGGGTTAATTTCTATTGGTTTCAGCAGCTCTATGGTGTACGGCCCATAACCAAGTGGTCGAATCTTCTGATGGGGTCATGTAAGGCGTTCTTTCTGCAAGTGCAACAAAAAATTTTCACCCACTTGAAACTTATGTGGCACCCAATGTTGATCATGGAGGTGCTTCTACTTGTCATTCGACTTATGTAGGATATCCTAAACCTATTGGCGGATGTGTTGGATCTGCTCAATGAACCGGGTGGCTTTTTCAGCTTCAGTGGGAGCAGAATATGAGTCGGTTGAGGTGATTGCAAGGGGAAGTGAAAAATCTATGGGACCTAATGGTTGGAATCCAAAACAAACCTAAAAGGGGTTGTGGCTGGTTGAGCTATGCAGGGCTTCATTGTAGCTATATTGGACAAATGGAAGGCTCTCATCCCATGTGAGAGGGTGCTTTGAATTATACATGCGAAGGATATGCACAATCATTCGATTAACAACCTCAATTTGGCCATCTATATGGGGGTGGAAGGTCATGTATTTGGTGATCTTTGTGTCCAACAGTGACTAGAGTCTCAATCAGAATGTGATAAGAAATCAACTATCCCGATCTGAGACAATGGTTTGTGGGATTCCAAAATGTACATAGAATCGTTCAAAGAAGATCTTGGCAGTAGCCTCTGCTATGATGTTATTATTGCAGGAAACCAAAATTGCCATCTTAGAAAAGCGATCAACAACCACAAAAACACAGTCATTTCCCCGCTTGGTGGATGGGAGGACCGAAATGTAGTCCATTGAGATGGATTCCCATTACCTGTCAGGAGTAGTAAGAGGGGTGTATAGGCCCTATTTCTTAGTGGTCAGTTTGGAAATAGCGCAGGTAGTGTAGGACATGATATACTTGTTGACTTCCTGTCCAAGTTTCGGTCAGTAGAAATGTTTTTGTAGCAACACCACTGTATTTTCGACCCCAAAGTGTCTTGTCCCCCAACTGTAGTGGGCTTCCAATATCATCTTCGCTCGCTCACTTGATGGAACAAAAATATGGCCCAGACGACACAACAACCCATCCTGAAGATGGAAATTATCGACAACTGTGTTTGCACCCAACATTTGGTAGGTGGTGGCGAAGTCTGGGTCTGCCTCATAGAGTTGGAGCCATCCAGAGGTCTCATGGCTAGAGGATTCTAGCACTGTGGTGAATTCCATGACTGGTAGTCTGCTGAGGTAATCAACGACGCGATCCATTCTTCCTGTTTTATACTTGATGTTGAGGTGAAATTGCTGCAAGTATGTGGACAAGTTTTTATGGCGATCATTTTGCAATTTTCCTTGTGTCTGCATGAACTGCAGTGGCTTATGATCAGTGTGGAATATTGTCTCCTTCCAAAGAATTTAATGTCTCCATTGGCAGCAGGCTTGCACATTGGAGTACATTTCTTTGTCGTAAGTAGGGTACTTATAGACAACATCTGATAGTGTCTCACTATTATAGGCCACAGGGTGGCCATGCTGAGTGAGAACAGTGCCCACTGTATAGTATGAAGCATCTGTCTTGATCTCATAGGGTTGTTGTAGGTATGGTAGTGAAATTACTGGGGCTGAGCACAAGCGCTGCTTCAAATTGTTGAACGCTTTTTGTTGGGACTAACCCCACACAAATTTTTCCTTACCACCACCCATGGTTATTTGTCTAAGGGCTCATGTAATATGGGACAACCCCAACATGAACCTGTGGTAGAAATTGGCAAGGCCCAAGAAGCTCCAAAGCTCAGTAAGTGTGGTTGGGACTGGCCAGTCACGAATGACTTGGACCTTGGTTGGATCCACATGTATTCCATGTTGATCAATTATGTAGCCGAGGTAATGGACCCTTTTTTTGGCATAGGGGAAGACCCAGGGTTCAACGCTTCAACAGTGCACCAACAAAACCCTAACTACCGACCCTTTCGGCAACACCTGCGAAGAAGATGAAGTCTCACCCAAAGAAGCTATGAGGGGGTTGCAGGACAAAGATGTCTACAACCAAAGAAAATTTCAAGTGGATCTAACAAAAGAATAGAACAATGTTCATATATCACTTATCGGCTTAGATCTATTCTGCACATCTACTTATCAGATCTAAAGCAATAATGCAATCACAGTATATCAATGAGAGAGATAAAATACCAATCACACACAACAAAAAATATATGTGGTTCACCCTCTCTCTAGTTCTATGTCCACAAACATGTGCTATATTATATTTAAGTAAAGCATACAATTCTTATATGCACTCTTAGCTAGAGGATCTTCTCTCTTCTCCTTCGTTTCTCTCCCCTCCCTGTGCACCCAGTTGTAGGGTTGATCTTTGCATGCAACTAAAGATATTACAATCCAGAAGCCTCTTGTACTCAACACTTCTCTCTCACACAATACTCCTCTCTCAACCAACTCAATACCAATAGCCACAATAACAACATTATCGTACCAACCCAACCTAGGCCCTTTAGACCTCTATTTATACATTATAATCATTCACCGATATCCTTAGGTTGACACCTAGGTGTCAAAACCCTAGATACCAAAACCCTAGGTGTCTAAAACCCTAGATACCAAAACCCTAGGTGTCTAAAACCCTAGATACCAAAACCCTAGGTGTCTAAAACCCTAGATACCAAAACCCTAGGTGTCTAAAACCCTAGGTCAACTTGACCCGTGTTTTTAAGGCTTCACCAGCTTGTCTTTCCTTTCTTCTCGCGTGGTGCTCCAAACCATCCAATAGTGGATTTTTTCACTTGCTCAATCTTCCACGATACTTCTTCCTTGATTATCTATCATCCCATATCCCCTCATCCAACAGATTTCTTTCTCGTGATTCGCTCCATCCTTTCTTCTCTTTTGTTCAGTTCGACCCAATAATAGTCACTGTGTCTTCCGTAAAGTTTGAATTTTCCTTTTCTTCCTTGATTCTTCTCATACTTCCATAACCAAGGGCCAATAGGCCCCCAACACTCACCTCTGACTCATCCTGAGGCACTTCAGATCTGAGCTTCATGTTTTACTTCTATTCCTGAATATGCAGTGCAGCCTCTATTTTATGCTCGATGCCTCCTCTTTTTCCCTTTTGTAGACTATCTTTTCTGTGTCTAGTACCCAGTTTCAACTGCACCTGGTACTTAGACCCTTTTCTTCATGCCTTCAGTAAGAGCTACCAGGCATCTAGTTGTCATAGTACAACTTCAGCCAACTCTCATTCACTAAACCTTCCTTCCATTCTTCATTCAACATTTTCAGTTGTGCAGCTCCTCCTTCTGTAACATAAACTATCTTGTATGGCCCTATACAATGCATTCTGAACTTACGAGGATGTTTTATGAACTTGTTGTCATATACTAGTACTATATCACCTTGTTTGAATGCCTTCTTCTTGATGTGCCTATCATGATAGGCCTTCTCTCTTTCCTTATGAACCTGCTGATGGAATCCTGTAATGAATCTGTCTTCTTCCAATTCAACCAACTTTGAAAGTCTCTCTTGGACAACGTGAGGGTCATCCATATCTGTAAAGGTAGTAATTATTAGGCTTGGTACCAGATATTCCATTGGAACAACAACTTCAAGAACATATACCAATTTGAAGGGGGTCTGCATTGTTAGTTTCTTGCAAGTGGTTCTATGTAAGGTAGCTAGAGAGGTAGTGGGGGGGGGCAGAGGGCCCATAGTGATAGTAGTGGAGGTCATTCAATGTAAGGTGGACTAGGTCCACTATATTATTAAATAAGGTCCACTATGGTAGTTAGATATAATAAATGGGTAATTAGATATAATAAATGTAAGAGGACTTCTTAGAAGGTTCTACTTCTAGAAGATTCCTCCTCTAGAATGTTCTTAGGTGATGGTAGCACTATATAAATGGATTCAATCAATGTAATGACACATGAAGAGAAGTATTGTATTTGGAGCGGTAGCTCAATAGGAGGATGCCCCCTCGAAGAGGCAAGTGAACAGAGATTTTTTTTCAGAGAAAAAAAAGAGGGCCATGACATTATCGAAGTTTTCGGTATATTTCTGTGAAAAATTTGCATAAAATGGTTGTATATATGATTTCCTCTCAGAAAAAAACCCAATTAAAAAAAAAAATCGTCTGAAACGGAGTCCGGGAAGTCAAGATATTGAAGTTTTAAAATCTGCAATTTTTCAAGGTTTTTTCCGCGGACAGCGACGCGAATTGTTTTTATTTTTGTAGCAGTTGGAGGCTGAATTTTCTCAAAAAAATTACAGATCTGAGTTCCTCTCACAATTTCACCCAATTTCAAAAACAAAATCATCCGAAATGGAGTCCAGGAAGTGAAGTTATGAGCATTTTAACTTCAACAGTTTTTTAGGGTTTTTCAGAAAAAACCGTGATTTTTTGTTGTAACTTATTGTTCTATTTTTTGGGGGTTTTTTCATGACGGCTACGGTACCGAAGAGTTCATAGGGTGCTCAGATGGATATTTATTCTCAAAACCTGAAAGAAATTATTGAATCATTCAAAGCCCAATTGTTTCACACATTGGATGACAGATTGGATGCATTTGCACATGGCCTCACAGACAGCCTCACAAACAACCTCACATACGACCTCAATGATAGTTTTCGTAGTATTCAAGATTCATTGAATAACATGCAGGAGAGATTTCTTATGGAGGGCCTCAGGGATGAATATA
>ML818098.1:186765-220235 GCA_009831015.1 Picea engelmannii
CTCTTTCTTTCCCTTCACTACAAAGCCTTCTGGTTGCTTCATGTAGATTTCTTCTTCCAGATCCCCATGTAGGAATGTTGTCTTCACATCCATCTATTCTACTTCAAGATCAAAAGAAGTAGCAATAGATAAAATAAATCTAATAGTTGTTAACTTGGCAACAGGAGAAAAAATCTCACCAAAGTCAATTCCCTCTACCTAGGAATAACCTTTTGCTACTAACTGAACTTTGTATTTCTCCACTTTACCTTCTGCGTTAAACTTCTTCTTAAACAACCATTTGCTACCAATAGATTTTCTTCCTGCTGGCAACTCAACTATATCCCATGCCTCATTCTTATCCAAGGCATCCATTTCTTCAACCATGGCCTTCTTCTATAGTCTACTATCCTATGAATTCACTGCTTCCCTGACAGTTCTGGGATCATCATCAGTAATAGATAAAGAAAAATTGGAACAAAAATCAGGTGGACTATACCTTTCTAGTTGCCTTCTTTATCTCACCGATCTCCTCAATACTAGGGTATGAGGTTCTTATTCTTCTTTTGCTTCCTCTTCTTCATATGATTCAGATTTTGCATCATCCAACTCAAGCTTTATTTTCTCAGTTTCGTCTTACGTTGGTAGGAATTCATGTTTGGACACATCTTTTACCTCTCTGAAAACAACATCTCGACTATAAATAGTTTTCTTGGTTTCTAGGTTCCAAAGATTATAACCTTTCACACCATCTTTATAACCAATAAAGATACACTTTTCAACCTTTTTATCCAACTTACTTCTATTTTCCTTTGGAACATGTACATAAGAATCACAACCAAACACTCTAAGATTTTGAAGAGAGGGTTTCTTTCCAGACCATACCTCGTGTGGAGTTTTATCATCCAACACTAATGAAGGCGATTGATTGACCAGGTAACATGTTGTACCCACTGTCTCTACCCAGAATTCTTGTCCTAACCCGACACCACTGAGCATGCTCCTTTCTTTTTCCATCAGTGTCCTGTTCATCGTTTTTTCAACTCCATTCTGCTGAGGAGTGTATGGAGTAGTCTTCTGCCTTGCTATACCACACTTCTTACAGAATTCTTCGAATTCATTTCCATAGAATTCTCCATCATTATCTATTCTCAATACCTTTATTTTCTTCTCTGTCTGATTTTCTACTAGAGCCTTAAACTCTTTAAATTTATCAAATACCTCAGATTTCTTTCTAAGAAAATAAATCCATGTGTTCCTTGAAAAAACATCTATGAATGAAACATAATACACAGATTTACCTAGGGATGGAACAGGAACGGGTCCAAACACATCACTGTGTATCAACTCTAAGATCCCCTTTGCTCTTGTAGCACCAAATGGGACTCTTACTCGATTTTGTTTACCATATATGAAATGTTCATAGAAATCAAAATCCAGAGTGCAATTAGACATACCTTCAACCATACCTTTACCATGTAGTTTTCGAAGGCCCTTTTCTCCAATATGTCCCAATATTTGATGCCACAACATGGTCTTCTTTCCAGGGACAATATTGGTCATTTCTTCTTTATTTCTCTATTCAGGGACAACATAACTATTACACTTATTAGTATAAGTGCTTCTGTTGTTGGGAAAAATACCCTATGGACTAGCAAACTAGGGTCAGACTTGCATGCATATTTTGACCGTAAAGAAATTACTTTTTAACCTACCACCCAAAACTTAAACCCCTCTTTCATCATACATGCATGGAAAGGAACTGCTAACCTTGTTATGGGCATTTGGTGTAGATCCTCTGTTGCGCTTTAACTGCTTGCTTGCGCTGCTCCTTCCAAAGATGATCTGCAATCAAAACAAACGACTATGCATGCACGATACTTTTCTACTTGAGGGTTAGAAATTAAGCATAAATTAAACAAAACCATAGATAACTCATGCATTGGGACGGGAAAAGTATTCTTTTATTATTTGAAAAATGAATCAACTTACAATCAAAGTCGAGACCGGCCACCGCTCCTTGATCTTGATCCTGGGCTCCTCCTCTTCTGTCCTCCAACTGCTTTGTGTTAATTCTCCTTCGGCTTGAGGAAAGGCCAAAGGGTTGGGACAATGGATTCGGAAAATGGGAAGAGTTTCTTCACTATATTTTTCCTCCTCCAAATGGTACCCCTACCCCTTCTTTTATAGGCTAGAAGGAGCTAGGGTTTTGGACAAACTCTCGGCCATGCATGGCCGGGAGTTTCAGTGAACTAACCCATAGATTTTTTTTCCGTCGGAAACTTTCCTATTTTTGTGTTTTGTTAGGTACACGCGGGCTATAGTGGGCCTACCAGCATGCACATGCATCCATTAATGGGTTAGGGCGTGTGGGCCTTGACCCAAGAGGATTTTCAAAGAGGTTGTTCAACAGATGTTTTGGCAATGAAGGGATATGAGTTGGCTTGATGCCAGGTAAGCATGTGTGGTGCAATTTAGGGTTATAACAGATGACCCCTAATGTGTGAGGTCAGAAGAGCATCTAATGGCCAAAATACATTACGAATCTTTTACCAATCTGTATTGATGTGCTGAATGAATGAGCCCAAGGATCAGGAACCAGGAGGTGTCGTCTGCAAAATAAAAAATGTCTCACCGAGGCAGGCATACCCATGCTCGGGATAAAATAGAACCATGGCTACCAATCAAATAAAATGTAGATCCATGTCAAATAACTATAAAGAGTAGCCACAAATAATACACAGCGGAGCTACATCTCGAAATCAGAAAGATATACATATAGAGTATCCATCTTCCAGAAGATGATTCAACCTGATGGCTGTACTTCAGATCTCGAGCAACAACTTCAACAATCTTCTAAAACTCGGGTAGGAGTGTAATATGAGTGTACGACTGCACTACCCAGAGGTCTTTGACGACTCATCGGTTATGGACTTGATAATCTTCATGATCGGACTGAAGGCTTCAGTGATTTCAAACAAGGACTTGATTGGACGTTCAGGATGGCTGGGTATGCAGACAAGAGACATATTGCAGAGGGGCCGACTTAGGCTTAGTGACAAACTTCCCTTGGATAATAGCACGACAAGTGATAAGACTCATGCAACATATCTGTGAATCATAATTCTACGAAGCAGGAGGCAACACAAACTGTCCATATGTTTGGAAGAGTAACCAAACGGTGGAGGACACAACTCTATATAGCGAGAAAAATATTTCTAAGGTCGTACTACATTCCATAGTCTGATGATCAAACAGAAAGATGTGCTTTATCCAAGGGTGACTCAATATGCTTCCAATAAATAAAATACTTTTCCCATCCTCTTTTTGGGGTATATTTGATTTTTTTGTTCTTTTTGATAATCTTTGAAAAAGATAAAGGAATTTTACATTACAACGGAGGAACGAGTACTGCAAACATACAAGCTCGAGGCACAAGGACAAGACTGATGTTCTGGGAAAATGATACTTGGGAAAAACCTCCAGCGGCCAAAGGTGTTAAGACACAGAAGAAAACTGTTACAAGGCTGATGGGTAAGGTATGCAAATGCGGTTGATAGAACACACAATGGTAACATTCTTCGATGTAAGTTTAACGATCCTAGAGAAGGTAAGCTCAGTGGTTTTTCATATTTAGAGAGTCTGAAAAAGCATAAAAGGAGACTCCAGTGGGGTACCTTTTTCGACAATAGTCCAGTCGGTTTGAAAAAGGGATAAACTAGCACCGATTAGACGTCAATTCAAAACCATTTTAATGAGTGTGACAAGGACAAGATCACTCGGCTATTTTTTCACTTTTAAGGAGTCTAAAAAAAGCTTAACTATGGACTCTGTCAGGAATATTCTTCTGGACCAATTTAACGAGTGTGAAAGAATAAGGTCACTCAGCGATCTTTTCAATTTTAGGGAGTCTGAAAAGAGCTTAACTATGGACTCTGTGGGGGTTTCGTTTTTGTAAATTTAGTCCCTTAGGCCCGAAAAAGGGATAAAATCATACCTGAGAGTACTCTTCTAAAGAACGAAAGTTCTATAGAGTATACCTTTGTTTGTACAGTTGACTGTCTGGACCGAAAAAGGGGTAAACTACCGTCGGATAGATGTGACTTCAAATTTCAGTTTAACGAGCGTGAAAGGCCACAAGACCGCTCAACAATATTTTCATGTTTAAAGGGTCTGAAAAAGGCTTAAAAGAAGACCCATTTAAGGAACGTTCTTTGGACCAATTTAACTAGTGTGAAGAAACAAGGTCACTCGGCAATATTTTCATCTTTAAGGAGTCTGAAAAGGGCTTAAAGAAGACTCCATAATGGTTACTTTTCTCAGTTAATCCGGACGAGATCGAAAAGAATAAATGCAGTCTTGCCGGATGTTGCTTTCAGATCTCAAAGTGAGCTTGAAAAACAACAAAGTTAGCTCATGATAGACTCTTTGTGGGTCGATGCCTGACATCTCATCGGGGGAGCTATATGCTCCGATGAAAACATTGTCTATGACGCCAAGGGTTCTAGAGATATTAGTAGGTATCATTTCAAGAATGGTTGCCATATTACCCTCAGCATAGATCTTGTGTGTAGCTAAGGGATTAGTATGACAAGACCTATCTCCAGTCATAGTCATGATGAATTCTCCTGCTTTGATTCAACTTAACTTTGGGAGGAAATATGATCCGTGATGAATATCTTCCCAAGGTTTTTCCAGACTAGTCATTGCTTTGATTACTGCTTCATCAGAAGGCAAGACTAAGTCTAATGAATCGACATTAGCGAGAGAACCCTGAGCCCAAATAGGCTCTAGAAGTGGATCCAACTCTTGAGTCGGAGTCAGATCAGGGTTAGCTGAGGCTTGCTGGACTAAAGAGTGCGCTACCTCAGCGGTCGACAAGGGCATGGACATGCCAGGGTGCCCTGTCTCATCCATCATGGCTGATGGGGAAGGAAGAATCCAAGGATCCTCAAAGTAAGTCGTGAGGAATGACAAAACTTGAAAAATCTCAACCTTATGGTGATTAGATATAAACTTGACATCGTCATGAGGAGGTGGGTAATCGAAGGTACCCATCAAGGATGGGCACAAGCCAACTCCTACGTTAACGACACCTGGTTGAGGATTATCAATCATGGGAACCGTGGATGCCCCGAAAGCTGGGTCAGGTCTGGAGAAAGACAGTTGATCAATGGTCACTATCCGGCCCTCGGGTGGAAACAACAAGATTCAAAAAACTGTAGCAACCACAACTTGCATAGCATAATTCCAACTCTGTCCTAACAAGAGGTTATAGTCGAGGGGAGCATCGACTACCTCTACTTCGACACACACAGTTTTCCCTCCTAACTGCACAGGGAAAGAAGGAATGATGCCATGTGGTCGGAAAGAACGACCGTCGAAAGTAGTGAGGAGAGTAGGTGATGGAGACAAGGCGGGCTGGCCAATGGCCTTCCAACATGATAACGACATAACGCATGTCGAGGCACCCTCATCGACCACCGTGCAGAAGATATTCCATGTAAAATTTTTCGTGGGATAAGCCACTACTATCTGAAACGCTACGTGGTAAGGCAGACGAGGTTTTAAGTCAGTTGTATCTAACATGATGGTGCCCGGATTACAAGTCTCAGTAGAGCCCAAAGCGGTTAACAAGGCTTTCCTCTGAGCAGGGCAGCTTTGGAGGACCTCCAAATCAGACATTGCACAAGGGATTTGTGATAAATCCTCCACCACAGATTAATTCTAGGTGGTCCTTGCGTTTGGGTTGTGAGAGGCTTTTTTAAATGCACCCTTTGGAATGCATGTCATTGTCTCTCCCAACGTCTTCTTAATATGTAGAGGAAGAGATGGAAGCTCAGCTTCTTTACCCTTCTCAGAGGCGCTTGGTTTACTATAGTCGTGTGCTCTA
Source organism: Picea engelmannii (assembly GCA_009831015.1). Lineage (NCBI taxonomy): Eukaryota > Viridiplantae > Streptophyta > Pinopsida > Pinales > Pinaceae > Picea > Picea engelmannii. Next base: position 192,638 of record ML818098.1, read on the forward strand.
GTCATTATGTAAGCATCACCCCTAACCATATATACGTTCGCAGATGAGGAATTGTTTGGAGGAGGGCAGGTTTCTTGGCTGCCCCCTTCGGCACTTGTAGAGGCTTGAGTTAAATTTTTCCCATGATGAAAGGGATTAGTCAACACTGCTTGTTGGTGCTGTGTGACAAACTTCTGGGCCTCTGCAAGTCAAGGACAGAGATGGGTCGGGTGGTCTTCCACACACAAGTTGCACGGATACCTCACCTTCCATTTTTTTGTAGTGTCCCCGCCAACATTATCAGTAGGTTTTTTATCCCCCTTACCCTTCTTGCGTTTTTTTCTCTTCCCTTCAGGCTGCTGGTTGGCCTTTGGGTTAGTCGACTGCATAGAATGTACTTCCGACGTTTGGGTAGGAGGAGTAGCCAAAGCAGTAGTCTGGCTGGCTGCTGAGTGTTGTATAGATAACTGTTGCAATTACTTTGTCAATTGGTTAGCGGGCTTGGTTTGTGATGAACCAACAATACCATCATCATGTGGTCCATCTCTCTGTCTAGTTTTATCCAGTATCAATCGTCGTGCATCCGACAGGATGTTGTATAATAAACCAGACTGAGAATAGATGAGCTCAAACTGTTGAGCCCTCATGATGGCATATTCTTCGGAGAAAAATCCTAAAGTCACGACGCCTTTGGATAATTGTGGGACTAAAGACTTAAGGAACCACTCAAGCAGGAATGCTTGTGGGACTGGTACTTTGATTAGACTCTTCCGGCATCTCCACTCTCGGATATGATCAGAGATATGGTCCGTTGTTGTCTGTTCGAAATTGGCAGGCAGCTTTGTGCCAGCATCATATCTCACAGGTAACTAGAAATGGTTAAGGAAGGCCATCGCCAGTTTGCCAAAAGAAGAGTATCTTGAGCGATCGAGCTCGATGTACCATTTCACGGCACTCCCGATAAGACTGCGTTGAAACAATCACAACTGTACGGAGTCATCTTTCAATGAGTTAGATGAACACCAAAGATGGAAGGTAGTCACGTGATCACCTGGATCTTCATTAGGCTTGGCCTCAAACTTTGGAATGTTTGAAGCCAACTTCGTTGGCATAGGAGGCCAACGTGGATCATGACAAATAGGATCATTTAACAACCTTGTCAAATTTGGCAAGTGTAACGTCGCCAGGAATGGTAGTTTGGGTTGCTGCTGATAGCCTGGGAAAAAGGGTTCTGGAGTTTGAATGGCACCAGGTTGCCAGGAAAAGTTTGGCTGCTGGCCTGGAATTCCCAGAAGAAGTAACAGCATTTGTTTCCATAGCTGTGTGAGGCACTGAAAGGCTTTCATAAAATCGGATTGGTACAATAACCGATGGCCAAGTATCAGTGGTTGGGGTTTCAACCGAGCCAATATTGGTGGTTGATTCCTCCAGGAGTTGTTCGGGCACAATGGTTTGTAACCCAGTTGCTTCGAAAGACCCTTGTTGGTCTAGCTTCCGCCTCAATGGTGGCGGGGGTGGCTCCAGTATAACTGGAGGCAAGCCCAGAAGCCTTCGTGACTAGCGGAGCTCAGGATCCTCCACTGTGTGAGAATATCCAAGACATGCTAAGGTATTCTACACGTTCAAATAGTAACACACACTAAAAAAGAATCCCCTGAGTGATAAGACAAGCAATCACTAAACTATTTTGAAGAACAGTTACAACAACCAACACTAGAGCAACTTACTGGTGCAAGTGAAACTTGAATACGGAAGCACCCTCTGGGTATACTCTAAAAAACGTGGCCCGATGTCTGTCCTAGGTACCACGGTATACCCCCACAGTCACCCGTGTATATCCCTAAAAATATTAGCAACTAGGTTGCCAACACACGAACAGTCACCAGGCGGGTACAGTCGAAAGTCGAGTAGACCACAATGAGAAGGGTATCAAGCCCGAAACCTGTCAAGGGTATCGAGAGAAAATGGTTCGGAAGACAACTGAGGACCTCGAACGGATTCGATATCCACGAAGCCCCGTGGAAAATGAAAATGACGGAATCCCAAAACAAGCCCTCGATATGTGTTCTCCACTACGCTTGGTCCGGCTTTGGAGGGGTTATCTCCGCTACCTTTCCGCACGTGACCTCGTGTTTATCCCCTGTGTTAGAGGGGGGTCCCGGATAACTTCCACGAAACTGGACTTCTACACTCCCTATCACATACTCTAATGTTTGGTTTTGAATGGCCTTGGAGAGTTTCCTCTCCAACCTAATCCAAGGCCCTATTCCTGAACTAGTTTGTGAACCCTACAAAAAAAAAAGTCTAATAGATTTTAAATTAGCGTTGATTTTATGGGCTTTCTTACGTCACGGGGTATGAAGGTGAAACTGATGATGTGTAAAGACTAAAGAAAAAATGAATGAAAAAAGCTAGAAACAAAAGACTTTTACTAAATGCAAAAATTTTCAACAACTTTTCACAAAGAAAGATTTCTTTTTCTTTTCAATTTTTCTAAGATTTTATGCAGCAAACATAAAGGAATTTCGCTCAACTACGAGCTACTTATGCTATAAATGCACTGCAAAAACTTATGAACAAAAAGACTTCTCCCTAGCTAATGATGCAGAAACACACTCTTTCAACAAAGAAGAAAATGAAAAAGAGATATATTTTTTTTTTATTTAAGTGCTAAGAAAGCAACAAAGGGAAAATGTCGACAAGCACAAAACCAAGAAAGACAAATTTTGTCTTAAAGCGCAGACCACAAAGAATCAGAGTAAAGACACACAATGCTATAAAGAAAATAAAGACTCTTACGCTTGTCTAAAAACCATGAAAAAAAATATTTTTTTTTTATATTTTCTGTTCAACTATCAACTGAGAAAAAGAAGGCTAAGGCTAAGACGACCTAACCTATTGATTGTTCAACCCTAGAATCAAACACCTGAGAGGAATAATTCTCATCAAATGAGGGGATGACTGCCCCACCTTGACCAAAAAGTAGCCTGTCAAGCACGCTTCTGTCACTTAAACAACATGTGTGCAAACGCGTGCTGAGCTGAAACAGGATGCGTGTACATGTGGTCTGACCTTGTACAGGCCGCGTGTATGTATAATTCCTAAGTCAAAGATAAAAAACAAGCAGTCCAGACCAGGAAGAGGCCTCTGGTATTGGAAACCAGGGTCCCTTGAAGGCTTGGATGCTTTTTCTAACAAAAAAGAAAAATAATAATTGCAAGGAATAACAACACACAAAAAGACAAACTGATACAGGACTGTGAACCAACAAGACTCAGACAGTACTCCAGAAAACCCCCTGAGAATGTATAATTCTGACAGGGAAGAGGAGGACTGCCTCTTAAAGTTCTCTGAACTCCTACATGCTACTGAAACCTCTACAACTAGCGTTCACACACGGGCTGTAAGAGATTAGGGCGTGGGTACATGCGTGCACGCCTTCTGCAGGCCGCATGTACCTCTGTGTGTCCTGATAATTACCGTCAAGCAACAGTTAAGGAAAAACTGGTATAAAGAACCAGGCTCCTTGCTAGCTCAGACCTAACAGAAACCAGATAGGCAAAGAAACAGAAAATCTAATCCTTAAAACTACCCAAAAACTCAACCAAATACGGAAAACCCTAAAGAGTATCTTCCCCAGTATGGTCGCCAACTCTGTTGTTGGGAAAAATACCCTACGGACTAGCAAACTAGGGTCAGACTTGCATGCAGATTTTGACCGTAAAGAAATTACTTTTTAACAACTTATAACAAATTTAGGGTTATAACAGCTTCCCAGCAACTTGTAAAGTGTTCCACACCAAACTCCCCTCATCAACACCATTTCTCCTCGTACCATCTTGCAAGTGTTCTTTCCAAATACAATATCCACTCCTGCATCATCCATATTGCTTATATATATTAGGCTCCTAGCTAGTTTTGGAATGTGTAGAACCCCAAGAAGTGTTCTAATCCTTCTATCTTTTAGTAGCAACTTAACCCTTCCACATCCCAAGATTTTTGCTATCGAGTCATCTCCTAGGAACACATCACCACCATCATATTTTTCATATTCAGAGAACCACTCCCTGTGAGGAGTCATATGGCATGACGCACCTGATTCGATCAACCATACATCATGGTCTACATGTGTACTTGTAGATTCCAGGTAAACATCACCTCCTTCTTCAGTGGAGTTTTTCGCCTCTATGGAAGAGGTACTATCAGATCCCTTTGTTTTTTCAAACTTCTTAGACTTGAAATCTTTCTTATAATGCCCTGTTTTACCACACTTCTAGCATTTCCTCAAAGATTTTCTTGGAGACTTAGATCTACCTATAGATTTAGATCTCCACCCCGAAGGCTTACCAGGGTTCCTGTCTTGGATATGCCCTCTTACAAATAAAGCATATGTGTTGTGACCATCCATGCTTTTTCGCCTCATCTCTTCAGATAACAAGGATGAAACTACATCCTCATACTTCAATGTAGATTGAGTGGTACTATCAATTGCTACAACCAGATTATCCCAAGAGTCTGGCAAAGAACATAACAAAGTAATACACTTATCTTCTTTTGCAATCATAATATTAACAGAGACAAGTTGAATTACCGGAGTACTAAATGCATTTAGATGTTCTGTCACAGAATCTCCATCTTCCATCCTAAGAAGATAAAAATTCTTTCAAAGAAACAACTTGTTTACTAGGGAATTTGATTGATACAAATTCCCCAACTTATCCCATAGTTCCTTGGCTGTAGATTCTCCTGAGACATTCAACAAAATCGAATCTGCCAGGAAGAGTCAAATAGTACTCCTTTCTCTTCTATCCAACTTCTCCAAATCTTCCTTCGACATACCAGTAGCGGGTGTACTAGTAATTTGTGTACTGGTAGGTTGTGTACCAATAGCCTGTGTGCTAGTAGATGGTGTACTAGTAGGTTGTGTACCAGGATCCACAAAAATCCATTGTTCTTTGTCTACAAGAAGGTCCTCCATCTTCATCTTCCATAGCTCAAAGTTTTTACCATTGAACTTCTCTATCTCGATTCTAGAAGAGATTTCGATTCCTCTTTCTACACTCAAATCACCACTGCAAAAGATCCCACTAAACCCAAGTTTATCACAGACCCAAGATAAACTTGATCTAGAAAGACTGAGCCAAACCCTCAACAACAAAGGCGTCCCTTTGAAGCCAAAAATGAGCTCTGATACCACATGTAAGTTTTAAACCTGTGAAGTAAAGAAATGCATATAGATTCTTAAGAAAAACAAAAATTAAGAAATGGCTCATTCACATAGTACACAGAGATTTATACCGGAAACCCTCAACTGAGAAAACCTTTCTTATATTCATTATCTCGAATTTCACCATTCACTATACAATATATATACAATGTTTTTAGGTATTTCGTAGCTACCAAAACCCTTGTTGTAACAGATATTAAAATCGACTCTGCTGCCCAAGATTTGAAAGGTTGTCAAGGAGGCCATGACTGCTGAGATACAGAAGGTCAATTTCACTGCTTACTTCACTTTTGATTTTTCAAGACTGTCAAAGAGGACTAGCAGTCATGGACTCCTTAGATGTTAAGATCTAGATCCTTTTGGGTCCAGAAGCAACACCATTTGAGTCTCTGATTGAACATTTTATGAGTACTGGTAATGAATCCCATCGTCGAGCTGAGGAACTATTCAATGCTTGTAAGCAGATGCACCCTGATACATTGCTCCTGAAGTTAGTACACATAGTTTAATATAGTTCCTAGCCTGGTTTAAGATCTATGGTTGTTGTGCTCCTCCGTAAAAAAACTGGTCTTTAGACTCAAATTGGGGAATCCTCTCGCTGTGCATTGAAGGAGCCATTGCTAGTCTGCTTGCAGAGGGAGAAAAAAAGGAGTGTGCTGAAGAAACTTTGTGATACAGTGGCTGAGCTAGCAACAAGCATTTCAGATGAAGATGAATGGCCAGAATTTCTTTCTTTCCTCTTCCAATGCAGCAACTCTAAGGTTTTACGTCTCAAAGAGATTGCACTTCTTGTGCTTGTACAACTTACCTAGTACATGGGTTCCCAGCTCCATTCTCATCTACCATTACTTCATGATATTTTTCAACAAACTCTTTCACCCAATGCACCGGGGGATTTAAGATTGGCAGCACTTCGTGCAACAAAAAGTGTTGTACATCCATTGGAATCTTCACAAGATAGGGATTTGTTTCAAGGTTTATTACCAGGAATGGTTCGGACATTGACTCGGGCTCTTGAGATTCATGAAGAAGATATTGCACAGGAGGCACTAGAAATGCTTATAGAAGTTGTTGGAACAACCCCAGAGTTTCTTTGTAAATAGCTAGCAGAGGTTGCAAGAAGCATGCTTCAAATAGTTGATTCTGAGAGTCTAGAAGAAGGAACTCGCCACTTAGCACTGGAGTTTTTAATCACCCTTTCTGAGGCCAGAGAGAGCGCTCCTGGGATGGTGAGAAAACTGCCACAGTTTATTGGAAGGTTGTTTGCTATACTGGTTAACTTGCTACTTGATGTAGAAGATGTTTCTGCATGGCATACTACGGAAACTGAGGATGAAGATGCTGGGGTGACTATAAATTATGAAGTAGGACAGGAATTCTTGGATCGCCTCTCAAATTCCCTTGGGGGTAATACAATATTTCCAGTAGCAACAGAGTTATTGCCTTTGTACATATCTGATCAAGATTGGAAGAAGCGACATGCTGCACTGATAACACTTGCACAGATTGCTGAAGGTTGCGATAAGGTTATGAGAAAAAACCTTGAGCCAGTGGTAAACATGGTATTGAATTCTTTCAAAGACCCTCATCCCCGAGTCTGATGGGCATCCATCAATGCTCTAGGGCAGCTTTCCACAGACTTGGGTCCAAAGTTGCAAGAACAGTTTCACCCAAGAGTGGTTCCTTCCCTTATTGATGCTATGGGTGATTTTCAAAACCCCCGTGTCCAGGCACATGCAGCAGCTGCAATCTTGAACTTCGGTGAAGGTTGCACCCCTGATATTTTGGTACCTTACCTTGATGAGATTGTGAGCAAGCTACTTGTCCTTCTTCAGAATGGGAAGCATATGGTATAGGAAGGGGCTTTGAATTCTTTGGCATCAGTTTCATATGCCTCGCAGTCCAGCTTCTGGGTGTATTATGATAATGTGATGCCTTATTTGAAAGCAATACTACTCAATTGTACTTCCAAATCCAATCGAATGTTGTGTGCTAAGTCAATGGAATGTATTAGCCTGGTTGGCATGGCGGTGGGTAAGGAGAAGTTTGGTCAGGATGCTAAGCAGGTTATGGATGTGCTGATGAATCTTCAGAACTCACCTATGGAGGATGATGATCCAACGATAAGCTACATGCTTCAGACATGGGCTTGTCTTTGCAAGTGCCTTGGGCAGGATTTCTTGCCATACACGAGCATTGTTATGCCACCTCTGCTTCATTCAGCACAACTCAAACCAGCTGTTGCTATTACTAATGATGATGATGCAGTTGATGAAAGCATTGACTCTGATGATGACAGTGTGGAGACCATCACAATCGGGGACAAAAGAATAGGCATCCGAACAAGTGTACTAGAAGAAAAGGCTACTGCATGTAACATGCTTTGTTGTTATGCTAATAAAATGAAAGAAGGATTCTATCCATGGATAGGGCAGGTTGTGAAAATTATTGTTCCTTTATTGAAGTTCTATTTCCACGAGGAAGTTCGGATGGCTGCAGTTTCAGGCATGCCAGAACTGCTCCGAGCTGGAAAATTGGCCATGGATAAAGGAAAAGCACAGGGATGTAATTTGTCATACGTTAAGCAACTCTCAGACTATATTATTTCATCCCTTGTTGAAGCATTACATAAGGAATCGGAAACAGAGGTCCTTACAAATATGTTAAGCTCACTAAATGAATGCATTCAGATTTTAGGTTTGTTGCTTGAGCCGGGGCAGATTAAGAGAATGGTTGATGAGTTCAAGAAGGTTATTACAGCTAGCATGAGAAGAAAATGAGGGCGAACTGGTAGAGGTAAGAAATTGAAGGGCATCAGAGGGAAGAGGTTTTCATATAGTGTACCGATTTCCAATAGGAGAAAAGCAGTCTTTGATTCTTCTAGTGCTCTGCACTACCAAGATCCTATTCAATTTGAATATGTTACAGATTTTTTCCTCGGATTGCTGCTATTCAAAAGATGAAACCCCATTGATCAGATCCCTCACCCAAATGCGTTCACTTTGGATTCATCTCTGGATGATTATTGTGGTTCTCCCCATGAAAATAATAGATGTTTCAGTGCACTGGATCTCCATCCTCTTACTAGAACTCATCACAGGACCAGAAAATCAGGTACCAATGAATGTGAAACAGAGGAGGAATCCATACAGATAAGGACTAATAAAAATATGTTGGCGAATGGAAACTTGAATCAAAAGTACAGTCCCAAGTCCTTCAAGGAACTAGTTGGGCAGAGCATTATTGCTCAAAGCTCTCTCCAATGCAATTAAGAAAGGTAAAATTGTACCCTTTTATCTTTTTCATGGACCCAGGGGTACAGGGAAGACATCTGTTGCAAAGATATTTGATTTTTCTTTGAATTGCATAGCTGATTGCAGAGCAAAGCCCTGTGGGAATTGCAATGGGTGCTTAAAAAACCCAAGTATTACAGTCTGGATGCGCAAATCTTAGGTTCCTGCCTAGCACATTGATCTCCCTCCGAACTTTGAAGGTGAAGAAATGCCAGAGTTTACTTGATCTCCTGCACAATATTGGTAATTTACCCTTAATTTCCTTTAAGCTACAGAAATGTTCCAAGTTGAGAATGCTTCCTCAGAGTATGGGACGGCTTACGTCCCTCCAACACCATCAATTGCCTCGTCCTTAATTACACCTACATTTCCTTCTCCACAACCAAGAGTTCTCTGATCAGTTGTCTCTATCAGTAACCAAAAACCTTATCATTTATGCCTCCTGTCCAAGAATCCATCCATGATCACCTTCTTCTTGTACTCACTGGATTGAAGATACACCATTCTGATATCATTATTGCTCTTCATTTTTCTCATCCTTTCTGAACCTTCTTTAACCATTGGAAGCAAACACAGCCACGCGCCTGTGAAGATTATTACACACAGTCGGCCGTAGAAGATGAAACACAGCAGCGTGATGATCATAACACTCGCACCCACTCTGGCATCGTCCAAGGATCAAAACAACGACAGCATCCTTGCCACAATTTTTCTTCCGACTTCCCTGATCTCTAGCTCTAAGGACAACTGGAATCCATTCCTTCTTCAAAAACATGAACCTCGCCATGGCCTCCGACACACCAGACTTGCTCACTATATATTCTCTTTTGGCAGAGAGTTCAGCATAGACGCTCTCAAACTCGTCAAGCCCTCTGGTGGAATAAGGATTCGACCTCTTCCCATGTCTCTGCCAGTATCTCGGCCTGGGCGAGACCTCGATTTCTTCTGCCTTGCCTTTTGCTGATATCCTTCCACAACGCATGGATAACACAAAGAGAATACTCCACTTTTCAAACGATTAGTGACGGTTCAGGTAACAGCTGAGCATATGGCAGACGCACCTGGCATTCGCAGATTCCATGAAGAGGAACCGTTTCAGATTTCTCGAACACCAAGAGTTTTTTATTTTTCTTTTTAAGACTGATGTATGTAACAGAATAAGGGGGGTGCATGAGCGCAGCATGGGGAAACCTCTTCTGAAGAGGGTTTCATTGTAAATGTCTGAGTTTTTTGTAAGCCATTTATGGACTGAGTTTTTGTAAACTGTTATTGGAGCAATAAAGATGGTTTTTCCTTGTGACTGTGATATTCATCATAGTTGATTTTCTTTCAGCATGTTTTCTTCTCCTTCGACTGTGTTAAATTGTTTGGATTTCATTTATGTATTCCTTACTCGCAGTTGATGTGTTGCCATAATCTTATGTCTTCCTTAATCCATTACAGATGCATTACATTTTGTTTTCTTCTAACCGATGGGCTTCGTTGTACTACTATAACGAAAAGGATTAGGGTGTTTCTGTACTTATTTATTGCCTTTCCTCTGCACCAGCTATCAACTGTGTAAGACCAATCCACATTTTCATAACTCTGCATATATCCTTCGCTACGGCGGTCGTTGGCCTTTCCTTTTTCTTTCCGCTACCGCATCATGAAAATTAAAGCGCTGGAAGATAGACTTACTTTGCCTCACTTTCTGCAAGTTATTTGATCTCTGTTATTGTCTCTTTTTCTTGGTTTTCATTTGACTCCATGCCCAATGGACCTTTTCCTGGTTTAACCCCCAAACCCCATGAATCCAAGACCATCTTTCACCCATAAATCTGCCCACCTTTTTCATGCTATTTAAATTCCTATCGTGACATTTTTCGAGAGATCCCTCTCAGGTTGGAAGAGGGAAGCTTCTAATCCAAAGTGGTTAGAGGTTGCCTCGGGATTGATTTGCTGCAACCCATTTCAGTTCTGAGTGTCAACAACCCTAATCCCTTAATCCGGGATGAATTTATAAAACCGCTAAAAATACCAAAATCCGCTAAAAATAACAAAAACCACCCAAAAAACAATTTTTGGGGCGCTGCCCCGAACACTGCACATAACCAAGGGGGCGAATACCTTCCCCCCCCTGGGACCCCTCTAGGAAAGTGCCCGATGCACAAAGCACAAACAGAGAACTAGTACGAGGAATCATCAGACGCAATTGTCATATCTGAAGTGCCCACACACACACATACAAAGAATATAACACATACCCAACAATTCTTCTTGCAGGAAACCATAATCGCTATCTTTGAAAAGCAATCAACAACCATAAAAACACAGTCATTTCCCCACTTGGTGGATGGGGGGCCTGACATGTAGTCCATTGAGAGCGATTCCCATGGCCTATCAGGAGTAGGAAGAGGGGTGTACATGCCCTGTTTCTTAATGGTCAGTTTGGCAATAGCGCAGCCAATGCTGGACCTGATATACTTGTTGATGTCCTGTCGAAGTTTCGACTAGTATAAATTTTTCTATAGCATTGCCACTGTATTTTCGATGCCAAAGTGTCCTACCACCCAAATTTAGTGGGCTTCCTAGATTAGCTTCGCTCGCTCACTTGATGGAACACAGATATGGCCAGGACGAAACAACAACCCATCCTGAAGATGAAACTTATTGACAACTATGTTTGTACACAACATTTGGTAGGTGGTGGTGAAGTATGAGTCTGTCTAATAGAGTTGGGTCCATCCATAGGTCTCATGGATACAGGAGTCTAACACCGTGGTGAGTGTCGTGACTGGTGGTCTACTGAGGAAATATGCGACTCTTTTGGTGCTTCTTGTTTTATACTTGATGTTGAGGTGGAATTGTTGCAAGTATGTGGACCACTTTTGATGGCGATCATTCTGCAATTTTGCTTTTGTCTAAATGAACTGCAGTGGATTATGATTAGCATGGATGATTGTCTCCTTCTCAAGAATGTAATGTCTCCACTAGCGGCAGGCTTGCACAATGGAGTACATTTCTTTTTCGTAAGTAGGGTACCTACGGACAACATCTGATAGTGTCTCACTATGATAGGCCACATGGTGGTTGTGCTGAGTGAGAACGGCGCCCACTGTATAGTCAGAAGCATCTATCTCGATATCAAAGGGTTATTGCAGGTTTGGTAGTGAAATTACTGGGGCTGAGCACAAGCGTTGCTTCAAATCGTCGAATGCTTATCGTTGGGACCGACCCCACGCAATTTTTTCCTTACCACCACCCCTGGTTGTTTGGCTAAGGGCCCATGCAATATGGGAAAACCCCAACATGAACCAGTGGTAGAAATTGGAAAGGTCCCAGAAGCTTCAAAGCTCAGTGAGTGTGGTTGGGGCTGGCCAGTCATAGATCACTTGGATCTTGGTTGGATCCACATGTACACCATGCTGATCAATTATGTATCCCAGGTAATGTACCATGTCCATGCCGAAGGAGCATTTTTCCAGGTTGGCATATAGCTTGTGCTGTCGTAGGGTGTGCAAAGCCTGTTGAATATGCTACAAATGTTTGGCCCAAGTTTTGTTGTAAATGATAATTTCATCCAAATACACCACTAAAAAAGTATTGGTGAATGGTCGTAGGATATCGTCCATCATCCTCATGAAAGTGGTTGGAGCATTTGTCAAACCAAAGGGCATGACCAACCATTCAAAAAGGCCTTTATTTTGAATTGAAGGTAGTTTTCAGAGCAGAACGAAATGACTACAGATTATTAATAGGTGCTTAACACAAAATAACAGAGATACAGTAAAACTAGTTTTCTATTCAATAAGGAAATAAGTTGAAACTCTAAAATGCAACGGAAATAAGCTTCCTAGAATGGTGGCGGCTTATCTTTGAGAAGAGATGTGACGGTTGCGCTCGTTTGTAAGAAGATGATTACAATGAGACTCGGAAGGCCTTTTTAAAATAAACAGGAATGCCAAAACCCCTACACATCCAAAAACCTAACCCTAGGAGGTGAAGTACCAAAAGTCATGTGGGCCCCGTTTGGGTAAGTTAGTACATCAACTTCCCGGGGTCGTAACTTTTGCATACGATCTCTGTTTTAGGCATATGATAGATTGTTGGAAAGGTATCATCGAGAAGATTATTTTTGGGGGCTCAATAATTCATTTCTATATAATTGAGAATCTAGATCCATAAAAATCTTCATTTAGGCCCTCAAAATGGTCCCGGAAGTTAAAACTGCTAAAAATAATAAATTGCCAAAATTGTCAGAAAATTATTTTGAGCCAGTTGGAAGAGGTGGGTGGCCACAGATATCCACTTGGATCAATCCTCCCTCCTTAGGAATAAATGGTCTCCATTTCATTGAATTCCCCCATTAGATGAGGAAATTTCTGTTGAATTTGGCCCTGGGTTAGCCACTTGCCTTGGTGCAGGAGATGCCCTGCTTTGATGACTCGATAAAGTTGGATCCTTTGTTGTCGAGTTCTCTTGATCTATGTGTCCATAGTATGATCATTGGATGCATTTTATATGCATTCGGGGTTGATATCTCTTGGTGTCAGCTACTCTTCTACGTATGAGGTGACCAATAATGGTGGGAAATAAGGGCGAAGGAGATCCATGTTGAACACTGGGTGCAGGCCAAGGAAAGGAGGAATTTTGAGAACAAAAGAATTATCCCCCATGGTCGTGGTGATGGTGTACGACCCATAATGGGGTGGGATAAGCTTCCGATGGGGTCCTATAAGGCATTATTTTTGCAAGTGAAACCAAACTTTGTCTCCCACCTGAAACTTATGTGGCACCCGATGTTGATCATGGCGCTGCTTGTACTTGTCATTGGACTTCTGTAGGAAATCCTGAACCTGTTGGCAGATGTGTTGGATCCACTCAATGAACCTGGTGTCTTTGTCATCTTCAGTTGGAGTAGGAGATGATTCGATTGAGGTGACCGCAAGGGGAAGTGCAACATATATGGGACCCAATGGTTGAAATCCCAACCCCACCTGAAAGGGGATGTGGTCGGTTGAGCTATGCAAGGCTTAGTTGTAGCTATATCAGACATAGGGAAGGATTTCACCCCATGTGCAAGGTTTATTTGAATTATACATGCGAAGGATATGCACAATCATTTGATTGATGACCTCAGTTTGGCCATCTGTCTGGGGGTGGAAGGTCGTGGATTTGGTGAGCTTGGTGTCCAGCAGTGACGAGAGGCTCGACAAAAATGTGCTAAAAATTTGACTGTCCCGATCTGAGACAATGGTTTGTGGGATTCCAAAATGTACCCAGACTCGTTCAAAGAAGATCTTGGCAGTGGCCTCTGTTGTGATATTCTTCTTGCAGGCAACAAAAAACGCCATCTTAGAAAAGCGATCAACAACAACAAAAACACAGTCATTTCCCTGCTTGGTGGACAGGAGGCCTGACATGTAGTCAATTGAGATGGATTCCCATGGCTTGTCAGGAGTAGGAAGAGGCGTGTATAGGCCCTATTTCTTAGTGGTCGGTTTGGCAATAGTGTAGGCAGTGCAGGACATGATATACTTGTTGACCTCCTGTCGAAGTTTCGGTCAGTAGAAATGTTTCTGTAGCATCACCACTATCTTTTCGATGCCGAAGTGTCCTGCCACCCGACTGTAGTGAGCTTCCCAGATCAACTTTTCTCGCTCTCTTGATGGAACACAGATATGGCCCAGATAACAAAACAACCCATCCTAAAGATGGAAATTATCGACAATTGTGTTTGCACCCAACATTTTCTTGTTGGTGGCGAAGTCTGGGTCTGTCTCATAGAGTTGGGGCCATCCAGTGGTCTCATGGACACAGGAGTCTAGCACCATGGTGAGTGTCACGACTGGCGGTCTGTTGAGGAAATCAATGACGTGATTGGTGCTTCCTGTTTTATACTTTATTTCGAGGTGGATTTTCTGCAAGTATGTGGACCACTTTTGATGGTGATCATTCGACAATTTTCCTTCTGTCTACATCAACTGCAGTGGCTTATGATCAATGTGGATGATTTTCTCCTTCCCAAGAATGTAATGTCTCCACTAGCAGCAGGCTTGCACAATGGAGTACATTTCTTTGTCGTAAGTAGGGTACTTATGGATAGCATCTGATAGTGTCTCACTATGATAGGCCATAGGGTGGTCGTGCTGAGTGAGAACGATACCCACTGCATAGTCTAAAGCATCTATCTCGATCTTAAAGGGTTGTTGCAGGTTTGGTAGTGAAAGTAATGGGGATGAGCACAAGATATGCTTCAAATCATCGAACTCTTGTTGTTGGGACCAAACCCATGCAAATTACGCCTTACCACCACCCCTGGGTATTTGGCTAAGGGCCCATGCAATATGGGAGAACCCCAACATGAACCTACGGTAGAAATTGGCAAGGCCCAAGAAGCTCTGAAGCTCAGTGAGTGTGGTTGGGGTTGGCCAGTCATGGATGACTTGGATCTTGGCTAGATCCACATGTACGCGATGCTGATCGATTATGTAGCCTAGGTAATGGACCCTGTCCATGTCGTAGGATCATTTTTCCAAGTTGGCATATAGATTGTGTTGTCACAAGGTGTGCATAACCTACTGAATATGCTGAAAATGTCCAGCCCAAGTCTTGTTGTAAATGATAATGTCATCCAAATACACCACTACAAAATTATTGGTGAATGGTCGCAGGATATCGTCCATCATCCTCATGAAAGTGGCTGGAGCATTTGTGAAACCAAAGGGCATGACCAACCATTCAAAAAGGCCTTCCTTTGACTTGAAGGAATTTTTTAGAGCAGAACGAAATGACTACAGATTATTAATAGGTGCTTAAAACAAAATAACAGAGATACAGTAAAACTGGTTTTCTATTCAATAAGGAAATAAGTTGAAACTCTGAAATGCAGTGGAAACAAGCTTGCTAGAATGGTGGCAGCTTATCTCGGAGAAGAGATGTGACGGTTGCGCTCATTCACAAGAATATGATTACAATGAGGCTTTGAAGTCCTTTTACAATAAACAAGAATTCCAAAACCCCTAGACATCCAAAAACCTAACCCTAGGAGGTGAAGCACCAAAAGTCATGTGGGCCCTGTTTGGTTAAGTTAGTACATCAACTTCTCGGGGTCGTAACTTTTTCATATGATCTTCGTTTTAGTCGTATGCTATCCCATTAGAAAGGTATCATCAAAGAGATTCATTTTGGGGGCTCAATCATTCATTTTTCAATCATTGAGAAGCTCTAACGCAAAAAAAAAACCTTCATTTAGGCCCTCAAAATGGCCTCGAAAGTTTAAACTGCTAAAAATAGTAAATTGGCAAAATTGTCAGAAAACTGTTTTGAACCAGTTGGAAGAGGTGGGTGGACAAGGATATCCACCTAGATCAATCCTCCCTCCTTAGGAAGCAATTTTATCCATTGCGTTAAGTTCCCCCATCAGATGAGGAAATTTCTGCTGAATTTGGCCCCGGGTGAGCCACTTGCCTTGGTGCAGGAGTTGCCCTACTTTGACGACTCGATAAAGTTGGATCCTTTGTTGTCGAGTTCACTTGATATGTGTGTCCACAATATGATCATTGGATGCCTGTTATATGCATTCAGGGTTGAGCTCTGATGGTGTCAATTTCTCCGCTATGTTTGAGGTGTCCAATAATGGTGGGAAATAAGGATGAAGGAGATCCACGTTGAACACTGGGTGTAGGCCAAGGAAAGGAGGAATGTTGAGCTCAAAATAATTATCCCCCATGGCCTTGGTGATGGTGTATGGACCATAAAGTAGTGGGTGAAGCTTCCTATGGGGTCTTGTAAGGCATTCTTTTTGCAAGTGCAACCAAACTTTGTCACCCACCTGAAACTTATGTGGCACCCGATGTTGATCATGGCACTTCTTGTACTTGTTATTGGACTTCTGTAGGATATCGTGAACCTATTGGCGGATGTGTTGGATCTACTCAATGAACTAGGTGGCTTTGTCAGCTTCAGTTGGAGCATGAGATGAGTCGACCGAGGTGACCATAAGGGGAAGTGAAACATATATGGGACCCAATGGTTGGAATCCCAACCCCACCTGAAAGGGGCTGTGGCCGATTGAACTATGTAGGGCTCGGTTGTAGCTACGTTGGACATAGGGAAGGCTCTCATCCCATGTTCGAGGGTACTTTGAATTATACATGTGAAGGCTATGCACAATCATTCGATTGATGACCTCATTTTGGCCATCTGTCTGGGGGTGGAAGGTCATGGATTTGGTGAGCTTGGTGTCCAGTAGTGACCAGAAACTCGACCAAAATGTGTTGAGAAATAAATTTTTCCGATATGAGACAATGGTTTGTGGGATTCCAAAATGTACACAGACTCGTTCAAGGAAGAGCTTGGTAGTGGCCTCTGTTGTGATGTTCTTCTTGCAGGAAACCAAAATTGCCATCTTAGAAAAGCGATCAACAACCACAAAAACACATTCATTTCCCCGCTTGGTGGATCGGAGGCCCGATATGTAGTCCATTGAGATGGATTCCCATGGCCTGTTAGGAGTAGGAAGAGGGGTGTATAGGACCTATTTCTTAGTGGTCGGTTTGGAAATAGTGCAGGCAGTGCAGGACCTGATATACTTGTTGACCTCTTGTCGAAGTTTTGATCAGTACAAATGTTTTTGTAGCATCGCCACTGTCTTTTCGACGCTGAAGTGTCCTGCCACCCGACTGTAGTAGGTTTCCCATATCATATTATCTCACTCTCTTGATGGAACAAATGTATGTCCCAGACAGCACAACAACCCATCCTGAAGATGGAAATTATCGACAACACCCAACATTTGGTAGGTGGCGGTGAAGTTCGTGTCTGTCTCATAGAGTTGGGGCCATCCAGAGGTCTCATGGCCACATGATTCTAGTACTGTGGTGAGTGTCGTGAATGGAGGTTTTCTAAGGATATCAACGATGTGATTGGTTCTTCATGTTTTATACTTGATGTTGAGGTGGAATTGTTGCAAGTATGTGGAAATTTTTTGAAGGTGATCATTCTGTAATTTTCCTTGTGTCTGCATGAACTGCAATGGCTTATGATCAGTGTGGATGATTGTCTCCTCCCTAGGAATGTAAAGTCTCTACTAGCAGCAGGCTTTCACAATGGTGTACATTTTCTTTTTGTAAGTAGGTTACTTACAGACAACATCTAATAGTGTCTCACTATGATAGACCACAGGGTGGTCATGCTGAGGGAGAGCGGCGCCCACTGCATAGTCTGAAGCATCTGTCTCTGTCTCAATGGGTTGTTACAGGTCTGGTAGTGAAACTACTAGGGTTGAGGACAAGCGCTACTTCAAATCATCAAACATTTGTTGTTGGGACCGACCCCACAAAAATTTCTCCTTTCCACCACCACTGGTTATTTGGCTAAGGCCCCATGCAATATGGGAGAACCCCAACACAAACCTGCAGTAGAAATTGGCAAGGCCCAAGAAGCTCGAAGCTCAGTGAGTGTGGTTGGGGTTGGCCAGTCATGGATGACTTGGATATTGGTTGGATCCACATGTATGCCATGCTGATCAATTTTGTATCCCGGGTAATGGACCCTGTCTGAGACGAAGGAGCATTTTTCCAAGTTGGCATATAGCTTGTGCTGTCGGAGGTTGTGCATAACCTGTTAAATATGATGAAAATGTTTGGCCCAAGTATTTTTTTAAATGAGAATGTCATCCAGATACACCACTACAAAATTATTGGTGAATGGTCACAAGATATCGTCCATCATCCTCATGAAATTGGCCGGAGCATTTGTCAAACCAAAGGGCATGACCAACCATTCAAAAAGGCCTTCCTTTGAATTGAAGGTGGTTTTCAGAGAAGAAAAAAATGACTACATATTATTAAGAGGTGCTTAACACAAAATAATAGAGATACAGTAAAACTGGTTTTCTATTCAATAAGGAAATAAGCTGAAACTCTAAAATGCAGCGGAAACAAGCTTGCTGGAATGGTGGCAGCTTATCTCTGAGAAGAGATGTGACGGTTGTGCTCATTCACAAGAAGATGATTACAATGAGGCTCTAAAGGAATTTTTAAAATAAACAGGAATGAAAAAAACCCTATATATCCAAAAACCTAACACTAGGAGTTGAAGCGCCAATAGTCATGTGGGCCCCGTTTGAGTAAGTTAGTACATCAACTTCCCAAGGTCGTAACGTTTTCATACGATCTTCGTTTTAGGCTTACGATAGCCCGTTGGAAAGGTATCGTTGAGGATATTAATTTTGGGGGATCAAATATTCCTTTGTTTATCACTAATAAGATCAATCTGGAAAAAAAATCATTTAGGCCCTCAAAATGGCCTCGGAAGTTAAAATTGCTAAAAATAGTAAATTGTCAAAATTGTCATAAAATGGTTTTGAGCTAGTTGGAAGAGGTGGGTGGCCACCGATATCCACCTGGATAAATCCTCCCTCATTAGGAAGAAATGGTATCCATTTCATTGAGTTCCCCCATCAGATGAGGAAATTTCTACTGAATTTGGCCCTGGGTGAGCCACTTGCCTTGGTGCGGGAGCTGCCCTGCTTTGACAACTTGATAAAGTTGAATCCTTTGCTGTCGAGTTCCCTTGATCTGTGTGTCCACAATTTTATCACTGGATGCCTATTGTATGCAGTCAGAGTTGATCTTTGTTGGTGTCAGTTGCTCTGCTAAGTCTAACATGTCCAATAGTGGTGGGAAATAAGGGTGAAGGAGATCCACGTTGAACACTGGGTGCAGGCCAAGGAAAGGAGGAATGATTAAGAGAATTATCCCCTACGGCCTTCATGATGGTGTACGACCCATAACAGATTGGGAGAAGCTTCTGATTGGGTCCTATAAGGGATTCTTTCTACAAGTGCAACCAAACTTTGTCACCCACCTGAAACTTATGTGGCACCCGATGTTGATCATGGTGTTTCTTGTACTTGTCATTGGACTTTTGTAGGATATCCTGAACCTGTTGGAAGATGTGATGGATCCGCTCAATGAACTGGGTGGCTTTGTCAACTTTAGTTGGAGCATGAGATGAGTCGGTTGAGGTGACTAAAAGGGGAAGTGAAACATCTATGGGTACCCAATGGCTGGAATCCCAACCCCACCTGAAAGGGGTTGTGGCCGGTTGAGCTATGCAGGGCTTGGTTGTAGCTATGTTGGATATAGGGAATGCTCTCATCCCATGTGTGAGGGTTCTTTGAATTATACATGCGAAGGATATGCATAATCATTCGATTGACGAACTCAATTTGGCATTCTGTCTGGGAGTGGAAGGTCGTGGATTTGGTGAGCTTGGTGTCTAGCAGTGACCAGAGGCTTGACCAAATTGTGATGAAAAATTGAATGTCCTGATATGAGACAATGGTTTGTGGGATTCCAAAATGTACCCAGACACGTTCAAAGAATATCTTGGCAGTGGCCTCTGCTGTGATGTTCTTCTTGCAGGAAACCAAAATCGCCATATTATAAAAGTGATCAACAACCACAAAAACACAGTCATTTCCCCGCTTGATGGACGGGAGGCCTGACATGTAGTCCATTGAGATGGATTCCCATGGCCTATCAGGAGTAGGAAGAGGTGTGTATAGGCCTTGTTTCTTAGTGGTCGTTTTGGAAATAGCGCAGGCAGTGCAGGACCTGATATACTTGTTGACCTCCTGTCGAAATTTCGGCTAGTAGAAATGTTTACGTAGCATCGCCACTATCTTTTTGACGACGAAGTGTCCTACCACCCAATTGTAGTGGGATTCCCATATCATATTCACTTTCTTTCTTGATGGAACACAGATATGGTCTAGACGACACAACAACCCATCCTGAAGATGGAAATTATTGACAACTGTGTTTGCACCCAACATTTGGTAGGTGGTGGCGAAGTATGGGTCTGTCTCATAGAGTTGGGGCCATCCAAAGGTCTCATGGCCACAAAATTCTAGTACCATGGTGAGTGTTGCGACTGGCAGTCTGCTGAGGCAATCAACGACATGATTGGTACTTCCTATTTTATACTTGATGTTGAGGTGGAATTGTTGCATGTATGTGGACCACTTTTGATGGCGATCATTCTGCAATTCTCCTTGTGTCTTCATGAACTACAATGCTTATGATCATTGTGGATGATTTTATCCTTCCCAAGAATGTAATGTCTCCATTGGTAGTAGGCTTGCACAATGGAGTATATTTCTTTGTCGTAATTAGGGTACTTATGGAAAACATCTGATAGTGTCTCACTATGATAGGCCAAAGGGTGGTCGTGTTGAGTGAGAATGGTGCCCACTGCATAGTCTGAAGCATCTGTCTCGATCTCAAAGGGATGTTGTAGGTCTGGTAGTGAAATTCTTGGGGCTAATCACAAGCGCTACTTCAAATCATCAAACGCTTGTTGTTGGGACCGAACCCTTTTAAATTTCACCTTACCACCACCCCTGGTTATTTGGCTAAAGGCCCATGCAATATTGGAGAACCCAAACACCAACCTACGGTAGAAATTAGAAAGTCCCAAGAAGATCTGAAGCTTAGTGACTGTGGTTAGGGCTGGCCATTCACGAATGAATTGGATCTTGGTTGGATCCACATGTATGCCATTCTGATCAATTATGTAACCCAGGTAATGGATCTTGTCCATGCCGAAGGAGAATTTTTCCAAGTTGGCATATAGCTTATGCTACCGCAGGGTGTGCAAAACCTGCTAAATATGTTGCAAATGTTTGGTCCAAGTCTTGTTGTAAATGATAATGTCATCCAGATACACCACTACAAAAGTATTGGTGAATGGTCGTAGGATATCATCCATCATCCTCATGAAAGTGGTTGGAGCATTTGTTAAACCAAAGGGCATGACCAACCATTCAAAAAGGCCTTCCTTTGAATTGAAGGTGGTTTTCAGAGCATAACGAAATGACTAAATATTATTAACAGGTTATTAACACAAAATAACAGAGATACAGTAAAACTGGTTTTCTATTCAATAAGGAAATAAGCTGAAACTCTAAAATGCAGTGGAAACAAGCTTGCTGGAATGGTGGCGGCTTATCTCTGAGAAGAGATGTGACAGCTGCACTCATTCACAAGAAGATGATTACAATGAGGCTCTGAAGGAAATTTTACAATAAACACCAATGCACAAACCCCTAGACTTCCAAAAACCTAACCCTAGGAGGTGAAGCATCAAAAGTCATGTGGACCCCGTTTGGGTAAGTTAGTACATCAACTTCCTGGGGTCGTAACTTTTGCATACGATATCCATTTTAGGTGTATGATAGCCAGTTGGAAAGGTATCATTGTGGAGATTCATTTTGGGGGCTTAATAATTCCATTAGATATCATTGAGAATCTCGATCTTGAAAAACCTTCAGTTAGGCCCTCAAAATGGCCCCAGAAGTTAAAACTGCTAAAAATATTAAATTGCGAAAATTGTCAGAAAACTGTTTTGAGCCAGTTGGAAGACGTGGGTGGCCACCAATATCCACCTAGACCTATCCTCCCTCATTAGGAATAAATGGTCTCCATTGCGTTGAGTTCTCCCATCAGATGAGGAAATTTTTGTTGAATTTATCCCCAGGTGAGCCACTTTCCTTAGTGCAAGAGCTTCCCTGCTTTGACGACTCGATAAAGTTGGATCCTTTGTTGTCGAGTTCCCTTGATATGTGTGTCCAAAATATGATCGTTGGATGCTTGTTGTATGAAGTTGGGGTTTAGGTCTGTTGGTGTCAGCTTCTCTGCTGCATCTGAGGTGTCCAATAATGGTGGGAAATAAGGGCGAAGGAGATCCACGTTGAACACTGGATGCAGGCCGAGGAAAGGAGGAATGTTGAGCTCAAAATAATTATCCCCCATGGCCTTGGTGATGGTGTAAGTCCCATAACGAAGTGGGTGAATCTTCCCATGGGGTCCTCTAAGGAATTCTTTCTGCAAGTGCAACCAAACTTTGTCGTCCAACTGAAACTTATGTGGCACCCAATGTTGATCATGGTGCTACTTGTACTTGTCATTGGACTTCTGTAGGATATCCTGAACCTATTGGTGGATGTGTTGGATCTGCTAAATGAACCGGGTGGCTTTGTTAGCTTCAGTTGGAGCAGGAGATGAGTCAGTCGAGGTGACCGCAAGGGGAAGTGCAACATCTATGGGACCCAATGGTTGGAATCCCAACCCCACCTGAAACAGGTTGTGGCCAGTTGAGCTATGCGGGGCTCAGTTGTAGATATGTTGGACATAGGGAAAGCTCTCATCCCATGTGCAAGGGTGCTTTGAATTATACATGCAAAGGATATGCACAATCATTCAATTGACGACCTCAGTTTGGCCATCTTCCTGGGGGTGGAAGTTCATGGATTTGGTGAGCTTGGTGTCCAAAAGTGACCAGAGGCTCGACTAGAATGTCTTGAGAAATTGATTGTCCCAATATGAGACAATGGTTTGTGGGATTCCAAAATTTACCCAAACTCATTCAAAGAAGAGCTTGGCAGTGGCCTCTACTGTGATGTTCTTCTTCCAGGCAACCAGAATAGCCATCTTAGAAAAGCGATCAACAACCACAAAAACATAGTCATTTTTCCTCTTGGTGGACAGGAGGACCGACATGTAGTCCATTGACATGGAGTCCGATGGCCTGTCAGGAGTAGGAAGAGGGGTTTACAAGCCCTATTTCTTAGTGGTCGGTTTGGAAATAGCGAAGGCAGTGTAGGACCTGATATACTTTTTGACCTCATGTTGAAGTTTTGGCTTGTAGAAATGTTTCTGTAGGATCACTACTATCTTTTCGACGTCGAAGTGTCCTTCCACCCGACTGTAGTGGACTTCCCAGATCAACTTCTCTCCCTCGCTTAATGGAACACAGATATGGTCCAGACGACACATCAACCCATCCTGAAGATGGAAATTATCGACAACTGTGTTTGCACCCAACATTTGGTAGGTGGTGGCGAAGTTCATGTCTGTCTCATAGAGTTGGGGCCATCCATAGGTCTCATGGCCATAGGAGTCTAGCACCGTGGTGATTGTCACGACTGGCGGTCTGCTGAGGCAATCAGTGACGTGATTGGTGCTTCTTGTTTTATACTTGATGTTGAGGTGGAATTGCTGCAAGTATGTGGACCACTTTTGATGGTGATCATTCTGCAATTTTCTTTGTGTCTACGTGAACTGAAGTGGCTTATGATTAGTGTGGATGATTTTCTCCTTCCCAAGAATGTAATGTCTCCACTAGCGACACGCTTTCACAATGGAGTGCATTTTTTTTTCATAAGTAGGGTAGTTACGGACAACATCTGATAGTGTCTCACTCTGATAGGCCACAGGGTGGTCGTGCTGAGTGAGAATGGTGCCCATGGCATAAACTGAAGCATATGTCTCGAACTCAAAGTTTTGTTGCAAGTCTGGTAGTGAAAGTACTAGGGCTGAGCACAAGTGTTATTTCAAATCTTCGAACACTTGTTGTCGGGACCGACCCCATGCAAATTTTTCCTTACCACCACCCCTGGTTATTTGGCTAAGGGCCCATGCAATATGGGAGAACCCCAACATGAACTTGTGCTAGAAATTGGCAAGGCCCAAGATGCTCTAAATCTCAGTGAGTGTGGTTGGGGCTGGCCAGTCACGGATGACTTGGATGTTGCCTGGATCCACATGTATGGCATTCTGATCAATTATGTAGCCCAGGTATTGGACCTTGTCCATGCTGAAGGAGCATTTTTCCAAGTTGGCATATAGCTTGTGTTGTCGCAGGGTGTGCAGAACCTGCTGAATATGCTGAAAATGTCCATTCCAAGTCGTGTTGTAAATGAGAATGTCATCTAGATACACTACTACAAAATTATTGTTGAATGATCGTAGGATATCGTTCATCATCCTCATGAAAGTGGTTGGAGCATTTGTCAAACCAAAGGACATGAACAACCATTCAAAAAGGCATTCCTTTGACTTGAAGGAAGTTTTTAGAGTAGAACGAAATGAATAATGATTATTAACAAGTTATTAACACAAAATAATAGAGATACAGTAAAACTGGTTTTCTATTAAATAAGGAAATAAGTTGAAACTCTAAAATGTAGCGGAAAAAAGCTTGTTGGAATGGTGGCGGCTTATCTCTGAGAAGAGATGTGATGGCTTTGCTCATTCGCAAGAAGATGATTACAATGAGGCTCTAAAGGCATTTTTACAATAAACAGGAATACCAAAACCCCTACACATCCAAAAACCTAACCCTAGGAGGTGAAGTGCCAAAAGTCATGTGGGCTACGTTTGGGTAAGTTAGTACATTAACTTCTCGGGGTCATAATTTTTTCATATAATCTCCATTTTAGGCGTATGATATCCCGTTGGAAAGGTATCGTCGAGGATATGTCATTGAGAATATTGATCACGAAAAACATTCATTTAGGCCCTCAAAATGGCCCCGAAAGTTAAAACTGCTAAAAATAGTAAATTGCCAAAATTGTCAAAAAACTGTTTTGAGCCAGTTGGAAGAGGTGGGTGGACACCGATATCCACCTGGATCAATGCTCCCTCCTTAGGAAGAAATTTTCTCCATTGCACTAAGTTCCCCCATCAGATGAGGAAATTTCTACTGAATTGGCCCCGGGTGAGCCACTTGCCTTGGTGTAGGAGCTGCCCTGCTTTGAAGACTCAATAAATTTGGATTCTTTGCTATCGAGTTCCCTTGATCTGTGTGTCTACAATATGATTGTTGGATGCCTGTTGTATCCATTCGGGGTTGATCTCTAATGTTGTCATCTTCTCTGCTACGTCTAAGGTTTCCAATAATGGTGGGAAATAAGGGCGAAGGAGATCCATGTTGAACACTGGATGCAGACCAAGGAAAGGAGTAATGTTGAACTCAAAATCATTATCCCCCATGACATTGGTGATGGTGTATGGCCCATAATGAAGTGGGCGAATATTCTGATGGGGTCCTATAAAGAATTCTTCTGCAAGTGCAACCAAACTTTGTCACCTATCTGAAACTTATGTGGCACTTGATGTTGATCATGGTGCTGCTTGTACTTGTCATTGGACTTTTGTAGGATATCCTGAACCTATTGGTAGATGTGTTGGATCCGCTCAATGAACCGGGTGGCTTTGTCAGCTTTAGTTGGAGCAGGAGATGAGTCAGTCGAGGTGACGGCAAGGGGAAGTGCAACATCTATGGGACCCAATATTTGGAATCCCAACCCCACCTAAAAGGGGTTGTGGTTAGTTGAGGTATGAAGGGCTTGGTTGTAGCTATGTTGGACATTGGGAAGGCTCTCATCCCATGTGCAAGGGTTCTTTTAATTATACATGTGAAGGATATGAAAAATCATTCAATTGACGACCTCAGTTTAGCCATCTATATGGGGGTGGAAGGTCATGGATTTGGTGAGCTTGGTGTCCAGTAGTGACCAGAGGCTTGACCATAATGTGCTGAGAAATCGACTGTCCCAATCTGAGACAATTGTTTGTGGGATTCCAAAATGTACCCAAAATCATTCAAAGAAGAGCTTGACAGTGGCCTCTATTGTGATGTTCTTCTTGCAGGCAGCCATAATCGACATCTTAGAAAAGCGATCAACAACCACAAAAACATAGTCATTTCCCTGCTTGGTGGATAGGAGACCCGCCATGTAGTCCATTGAGATGGATTCCCATGGCCTGTTAGGAGTAGGAAGAGGGGTGTACAGGCCCTGTTGCTTAGTGGTCGGTATTTCAATATTGCAGGTAGTGTAGGATCTGATATACTTGTTGACCTCCTGTCAAAGTTTCAGCTAGTAGAAATGTTTATGTAGCATCACCACTGTCTTTTCGATGCCAAAGTGTCCTGCCACCCGATTGTAGTGGGATTCCCAGATCAACTTCACTCGCTCACTTGATGGAACACAGATATGGCCTAGACGACACAAAAACCCATCCTGAAGATGGAAATTATCAACAACTGTGTTTGCACCCAACATTTGGTAGGTGGTGGCGAAGTCCGGGTCTATCTCATAGAGTTGGGGACATCCAAAGGTCTCATGGCCATAGGAATCTAGCACCATGGTGAGTGTCACGACTGGCGATCTGCTAAGGAAATCAGCGACGTGATTGGTGCTTCCATTTTTATACTTGATGTTGAGGTGGAATTGTTGCAAGTATGTGGAACACTTTTGATGGTGATCATTCTGTAATTTTCTTTGTGTCTACATGAATTGTAGTGGATTATGATCAGTGTGGATGATTGTCTCCTTCCCAAGAATGTAATGTCTCCACTAGCAGTAGGCTTGCACAATGGAGTACATTTCTTTGTCGTAAGTAGGGTACTTACAGACAACATCAGATAGTGTCTCACTATAATAGGACACAGGGTGGTCGTGCTAAGTGAGAATGGAACCCACTGCATAGTCTGAAGAATTTGTCTCGATCTGAGAGGGATGATGCAGGTTTGGTATTGAAAGTATTGGGGTTGAGCACAAGCATTGCTTCAAATCGTTAAAATCTTGTTGTTGGGACCGACCCCATGCAAATTTTTCTTTACCACCACCCCTGGTTATTTGGCTAAGGGCCCATACAATATGGGATAACCCCAACACAAACCTGCGATAGAAATTGGCAAGGCCCAAGAAGCTCCGAAGCTCAGTGAGTGTGGTTAGTGATGGCCAGTCACAGATGACTTGGATATTGGTTGGATCCACATGTATTCCATGCTAATCAATTATGTATCCTAGGTAATGGACCTTGTCCATGCCGAAGGAGCATTTCTCCAAGTTGGCATATAGCTTGTGTTGTCGTAGTGTGTGTAGAACTTGTTGAATATGCTGCAAATGTTCGGCCCAAGTCTTGATGTAAATGAGAATGTCATCTAGATACACCACTACAAAATTATTGGTGAATGGTCGCAGGATATCGTCCATCATCCTCATGAAAGTGGTTGGAGCATTTGTTAAACCAAAGGGCATGACCAACCATTCAAAAAGGAATTCATTTGACTTGAAAGAAGTTTTCAGAATAGAATGAAATGACTACAGATTATTAATAGGTACTTAACAAAAAATAACAGAGATACAACAAAACTGGTTTTCTATTCAATAAGGAAATAAGTTGAAACTCTAAAATGCAGCGGAAACAAGTTTGTTGGAATGGTGGAGGCTTATCTCTGAGAAGAGATGTGATGGTTG
>ML818098.1:220335-241629 GCA_009831015.1 Picea engelmannii
TGTAAATGATAATTTCATCCAAATACACCACTAAAAAAGTATTGGTGAATGGTCGTAGGATATCGTCCATCATCCTCATGAAAGTGGTTGGAGCATTTGTCAAACCAAAGGGCATGACCAACCATTCAAAAAGGCCTTTATTTTGAATTGAAGGTAGTTTTCAGAGCAGAACGAAATGACTACAGATTATTAATAGGTGCTTAACACAAAATAACAGAGATACAGTAAAACTAGTTTTCTATTCAATAAGGAAATAAGTTGAAACTCTAAAATGCAACGGAAATAAGCTTCCTAGAATGGTGGCGGCTTATCTTTGAGAAGAGATGTGACGGTTGCGCTCGTTTGTAAGAAGATGATTACAATGAGACTCGGAAGGCCTTTTTAAAATAAACAGGAATGCCAAAACCCCTACACATCCAAAAACCTAACCCTAGGAGGTGAAGTACCAAAAGTCATGTGGGCCCCGTTTGGGTAAGTTAGTACATCAACTTCCCGGGGTCGTAACTTTTGCATACGATCTCTGTTTTAGGCATATGATAGATTGTTGGAAAGGTATCATCGAGAAGATTATTTTTGGGGGCTCAATAATTCATTTCTATATAATTGAGAATCTAGATCCATAAAAATCTTCATTTAGGCCCTCAAAATGGTCCCGGAAGTTAAAACTGCTAAAAATAATAAATTGCCAAAATTGTCAGAAAATTATTTTGAGCCAGTTGGAAGAGGTGGGTGGCCACAGATATCCACTTGGATCAATCCTCCCTCCTTAGGAATAAATGGTCTCCATTTCATTGAATTCCCCCATTAGATGAGGAAATTTCTGTTGAATTTGGCCCTGGGTTAGCCACTTGCCTTGGTGCAGGAGATGCCCTGCTTTGATGACTCGATAAAGTTGGATCCTTTGTTGTCGAGTTCTCTTGATCTATGTGTCCATAGTATGATCATTGGATGCATTTTATATGCATTCGGGGTTGATATCTCTTGGTGTCAGCTACTCTTCTACGTATGAGGTGACCAATAATGGTGGGAAATAAGGGCGAAGGAGATCCATGTTGAACACTGGGTGCAGGCCAAGGAAAGGAGGAATTTTGAGAACAAAAGAATTATCCCCCATGGTCGTGGTGATGGTGTACGACCCATAATGGGGTGGGATAAGCTTCCGATGGGGTCCTATAAGGCATTATTTTTGCAAGTGAAACCAAACTTTGTCTCCCACCTGAAACTTATGTGGCACCCGATGTTGATCATGGCGCTGCTTGTACTTGTCATTGGACTTCTGTAGGAAATCCTGAACCTGTTGGCAGATGTGTTGGATCCACTCAATGAACCTGGTGTCTTTGTCATCTTCAGTTGGAGTAGGAGATGATTCGATTGAGGTGACCGCAAGGGGAAGTGCAACATATATGGGACCCAATGGTTGAAATCCCAACCCCACCTGAAAGGGGATGTGGTCGGTTGAGCTATGCAAGGCTTAGTTGTAGCTATATCAGACATAGGGAAGGATTTCACCCCATGTGCAAGGTTTATTTGAATTATACATGCGAAGGATATGCACAATCATTTGATTGATGACCTCAGTTTGGCCATCTGTCTGGGGGTGGAAGGTCGTGGATTTGGTGAGCTTGGTGTCCAGCAGTGACGAGAGGCTCGACAAAAATGTGCTAAAAATTTGACTGTCCCGATCTGAGACAATGGTTTGTGGGATTCCAAAATGTACCCAGACTCGTTCAAAGAAGATCTTGGCAGTGGCCTCTGTTGTGATATTCTTCTTGCAGGCAACAAAAAACGCCATCTTAGAAAAGCGATCAACAACAACAAAAACACAGTCATTTCCCTGCTTGGTGGACAGGAGGCCTGACATGTAGTCAATTGAGATGGATTCCCATGGCTTGTCAGGAGTAGGAAGAGGCGTGTATAGGCCCTATTTCTTAGTGGTCGGTTTGGCAATAGTGTAGGCAGTGCAGGACATGATATACTTGTTGACCTCCTGTCGAAGTTTCGGTCAGTAGAAATGTTTCTGTAGCATCACCACTATCTTTTCGATGCCGAAGTGTCCTGCCACCCGACTGTAGTGAGCTTCCCAGATCAACTTTTCTCGCTCTCTTGATGGAACACAGATATGGCCCAGATAACAAAACAACCCATCCTAAAGATGGAAATTATCGACAATTGTGTTTGCACCCAACATTTTCTTGTTGGTGGCGAAGTCTGGGTCTGTCTCATAGAGTTGGGGCCATCCAGTGGTCTCATGGACACAGGAGTCTAGCACCATGGTGAGTGTCACGACTGGCGGTCTGTTGAGGAAATCAATGACGTGATTGGTGCTTCCTGTTTTATACTTTATTTCGAGGTGGATTTTCTGCAAGTATGTGGACCACTTTTGATGGTGATCATTCGACAATTTTCCTTCTGTCTACATCAACTGCAGTGGCTTATGATCAATGTGGATGATTTTCTCCTTCCCAAGAATGTAATGTCTCCACTAGCAGCAGGCTTGCACAATGGAGTACATTTCTTTGTCGTAAGTAGGGTACTTATGGATAGCATCTGATAGTGTCTCACTATGATAGGCCATAGGGTGGTCGTGCTGAGTGAGAACGATACCCACTGCATAGTCTAAAGCATCTATCTCGATCTTAAAGGGTTGTTGCAGGTTTGGTAGTGAAAGTAATGGGGATGAGCACAAGATATGCTTCAAATCATCGAACTCTTGTTGTTGGGACCAAACCCATGCAAATTACGCCTTACCACCACCCCTGGGTATTTGGCTAAGGGCCCATGCAATATGGGAGAACCCCAACATGAACCTACGGTAGAAATTGGCAAGGCCCAAGAAGCTCTGAAGCTCAGTGAGTGTGGTTGGGGTTGGCCAGTCATGGATGACTTGGATCTTGGCTAGATCCACATGTACGCGATGCTGATCGATTATGTAGCCTAGGTAATGGACCCTGTCCATGTCGTAGGATCATTTTTCCAAGTTGGCATATAGATTGTGTTGTCACAAGGTGTGCATAACCTACTGAATATGCTGAAAATGTCCAGCCCAAGTCTTGTTGTAAATGATAATGTCATCCAAATACACCACTACAAAATTATTGGTGAATGGTCGCAGGATATCGTCCATCATCCTCATGAAAGTGGCTGGAGCATTTGTGAAACCAAAGGGCATGACCAACCATTCAAAAAGGCCTTCCTTTGACTTGAAGGAATTTTTTAGAGCAGAACGAAATGACTACAGATTATTAATAGGTGCTTAAAACAAAATAACAGAGATACAGTAAAACTGGTTTTCTATTCAATAAGGAAATAAGTTGAAACTCTGAAATGCAGTGGAAACAAGCTTGCTAGAATGGTGGCAGCTTATCTCGGAGAAGAGATGTGACGGTTGCGCTCATTCACAAGAATATGATTACAATGAGGCTTTGAAGTCCTTTTACAATAAACAAGAATTCCAAAACCCCTAGACATCCAAAAACCTAACCCTAGGAGGTGAAGCACCAAAAGTCATGTGGGCCCTGTTTGGTTAAGTTAGTACATCAACTTCTCGGGGTCGTAACTTTTTCATATGATCTTCGTTTTAGTCGTATGCTATCCCATTAGAAAGGTATCATCAAAGAGATTCATTTTGGGGGCTCAATCATTCATTTTTCAATCATTGAGAAGCTCTAACGCAAAAAAAAAACCTTCATTTAGGCCCTCAAAATGGCCTCGAAAGTTTAAACTGCTAAAAATAGTAAATTGGCAAAATTGTCAGAAAACTGTTTTGAACCAGTTGGAAGAGGTGGGTGGACAAGGATATCCACCTAGATCAATCCTCCCTCCTTAGGAAGCAATTTTATCCATTGCGTTAAGTTCCCCCATCAGATGAGGAAATTTCTGCTGAATTTGGCCCCGGGTGAGCCACTTGCCTTGGTGCAGGAGTTGCCCTACTTTGACGACTCGATAAAGTTGGATCCTTTGTTGTCGAGTTCACTTGATATGTGTGTCCACAATATGATCATTGGATGCCTGTTATATGCATTCAGGGTTGAGCTCTGATGGTGTCAATTTCTCCGCTATGTTTGAGGTGTCCAATAATGGTGGGAAATAAGGATGAAGGAGATCCACGTTGAACACTGGGTGTAGGCCAAGGAAAGGAGGAATGTTGAGCTCAAAATAATTATCCCCCATGGCCTTGGTGATGGTGTATGGACCATAAAGTAGTGGGTGAAGCTTCCTATGGGGTCTTGTAAGGCATTCTTTTTGCAAGTGCAACCAAACTTTGTCACCCACCTGAAACTTATGTGGCACCCGATGTTGATCATGGCACTTCTTGTACTTGTTATTGGACTTCTGTAGGATATCGTGAACCTATTGGCGGATGTGTTGGATCTACTCAATGAACTAGGTGGCTTTGTCAGCTTCAGTTGGAGCATGAGATGAGTCGACCGAGGTGACCATAAGGGGAAGTGAAACATATATGGGACCCAATGGTTGGAATCCCAACCCCACCTGAAAGGGGCTGTGGCCGATTGAACTATGTAGGGCTCGGTTGTAGCTACGTTGGACATAGGGAAGGCTCTCATCCCATGTTCGAGGGTACTTTGAATTATACATGTGAAGGCTATGCACAATCATTCGATTGATGACCTCATTTTGGCCATCTGTCTGGGGGTGGAAGGTCATGGATTTGGTGAGCTTGGTGTCCAGTAGTGACCAGAAACTCGACCAAAATGTGTTGAGAAATAAATTTTTCCGATATGAGACAATGGTTTGTGGGATTCCAAAATGTACACAGACTCGTTCAAGGAAGAGCTTGGTAGTGGCCTCTGTTGTGATGTTCTTCTTGCAGGAAACCAAAATTGCCATCTTAGAAAAGCGATCAACAACCACAAAAACACATTCATTTCCCCGCTTGGTGGATCGGAGGCCCGATATGTAGTCCATTGAGATGGATTCCCATGGCCTGTTAGGAGTAGGAAGAGGGGTGTATAGGACCTATTTCTTAGTGGTCGGTTTGGAAATAGTGCAGGCAGTGCAGGACCTGATATACTTGTTGACCTCTTGTCGAAGTTTTGATCAGTACAAATGTTTTTGTAGCATCGCCACTGTCTTTTCGACGCTGAAGTGTCCTGCCACCCGACTGTAGTAGGTTTCCCATATCATATTATCTCACTCTCTTGATGGAACAAATGTATGTCCCAGACAGCACAACAACCCATCCTGAAGATGGAAATTATCGACAACACCCAACATTTGGTAGGTGGCGGTGAAGTTCGTGTCTGTCTCATAGAGTTGGGGCCATCCAGAGGTCTCATGGCCACATGATTCTAGTACTGTGGTGAGTGTCGTGAATGGAGGTTTTCTAAGGATATCAACGATGTGATTGGTTCTTCATGTTTTATACTTGATGTTGAGGTGGAATTGTTGCAAGTATGTGGAAATTTTTTGAAGGTGATCATTCTGTAATTTTCCTTGTGTCTGCATGAACTGCAATGGCTTATGATCAGTGTGGATGATTGTCTCCTCCCTAGGAATGTAAAGTCTCTACTAGCAGCAGGCTTTCACAATGGTGTACATTTTCTTTTTGTAAGTAGGTTACTTACAGACAACATCTAATAGTGTCTCACTATGATAGACCACAGGGTGGTCATGCTGAGGGAGAGCGGCGCCCACTGCATAGTCTGAAGCATCTGTCTCTGTCTCAATGGGTTGTTACAGGTCTGGTAGTGAAACTACTAGGGTTGAGGACAAGCGCTACTTCAAATCATCAAACATTTGTTGTTGGGACCGACCCCACAAAAATTTCTCCTTTCCACCACCACTGGTTATTTGGCTAAGGCCCCATGCAATATGGGAGAACCCCAACACAAACCTGCAGTAGAAATTGGCAAGGCCCAAGAAGCTCGAAGCTCAGTGAGTGTGGTTGGGGTTGGCCAGTCATGGATGACTTGGATATTGGTTGGATCCACATGTATGCCATGCTGATCAATTTTGTATCCCGGGTAATGGACCCTGTCTGAGACGAAGGAGCATTTTTCCAAGTTGGCATATAGCTTGTGCTGTCGGAGGTTGTGCATAACCTGTTAAATATGATGAAAATGTTTGGCCCAAGTATTTTTTTAAATGAGAATGTCATCCAGATACACCACTACAAAATTATTGGTGAATGGTCACAAGATATCGTCCATCATCCTCATGAAATTGGCCGGAGCATTTGTCAAACCAAAGGGCATGACCAACCATTCAAAAAGGCCTTCCTTTGAATTGAAGGTGGTTTTCAGAGAAGAAAAAAATGACTACATATTATTAAGAGGTGCTTAACACAAAATAATAGAGATACAGTAAAACTGGTTTTCTATTCAATAAGGAAATAAGCTGAAACTCTAAAATGCAGCGGAAACAAGCTTGCTGGAATGGTGGCAGCTTATCTCTGAGAAGAGATGTGACGGTTGTGCTCATTCACAAGAAGATGATTACAATGAGGCTCTAAAGGAATTTTTAAAATAAACAGGAATGAAAAAAACCCTATATATCCAAAAACCTAACACTAGGAGTTGAAGCGCCAATAGTCATGTGGGCCCCGTTTGAGTAAGTTAGTACATCAACTTCCCAAGGTCGTAACGTTTTCATACGATCTTCGTTTTAGGCTTACGATAGCCCGTTGGAAAGGTATCGTTGAGGATATTAATTTTGGGGGATCAAATATTCCTTTGTTTATCACTAATAAGATCAATCTGGAAAAAAAATCATTTAGGCCCTCAAAATGGCCTCGGAAGTTAAAATTGCTAAAAATAGTAAATTGTCAAAATTGTCATAAAATGGTTTTGAGCTAGTTGGAAGAGGTGGGTGGCCACCGATATCCACCTGGATAAATCCTCCCTCATTAGGAAGAAATGGTATCCATTTCATTGAGTTCCCCCATCAGATGAGGAAATTTCTACTGAATTTGGCCCTGGGTGAGCCACTTGCCTTGGTGCGGGAGCTGCCCTGCTTTGACAACTTGATAAAGTTGAATCCTTTGCTGTCGAGTTCCCTTGATCTGTGTGTCCACAATTTTATCACTGGATGCCTATTGTATGCAGTCAGAGTTGATCTTTGTTGGTGTCAGTTGCTCTGCTAAGTCTAACATGTCCAATAGTGG
This sequence comes from Picea engelmannii, assembly GCA_009831015.1. Lineage (NCBI taxonomy): Eukaryota > Viridiplantae > Streptophyta > Pinopsida > Pinales > Pinaceae > Picea > Picea engelmannii. The sequence continues at coordinate 227,459 of ML818098.1, forward strand.
TGGGAAATAAGGGTGAAGGAGATCCACGTTGAACACTGGGTGCAGGCCAAGGAAAGGAGGAATGATTAAGAGAATTATCCCCTACGGCCTTCATGATGGTGTACGACCCATAACAGATTGGGAGAAGCTTCTGATTGGGTCCTATAAGGGATTCTTTCTACAAGTGCAACCAAACTTTGTCACCCACCTGAAACTTATGTGGCACCCGATGTTGATCATGGTGTTTCTTGTACTTGTCATTGGACTTTTGTAGGATATCCTGAACCTGTTGGAAGATGTGATGGATCCGCTCAATGAACTGGGTGGCTTTGTCAACTTTAGTTGGAGCATGAGATGAGTCGGTTGAGGTGACTAAAAGGGGAAGTGAAACATCTATGGGTACCCAATGGCTGGAATCCCAACCCCACCTGAAAGGGGTTGTGGCCGGTTGAGCTATGCAGGGCTTGGTTGTAGCTATGTTGGATATAGGGAATGCTCTCATCCCATGTGTGAGGGTTCTTTGAATTATACATGCGAAGGATATGCATAATCATTCGATTGACGAACTCAATTTGGCATTCTGTCTGGGAGTGGAAGGTCGTGGATTTGGTGAGCTTGGTGTCTAGCAGTGACCAGAGGCTTGACCAAATTGTGATGAAAAATTGAATGTCCTGATATGAGACAATGGTTTGTGGGATTCCAAAATGTACCCAGACACGTTCAAAGAATATCTTGGCAGTGGCCTCTGCTGTGATGTTCTTCTTGCAGGAAACCAAAATCGCCATATTATAAAAGTGATCAACAACCACAAAAACACAGTCATTTCCCCGCTTGATGGACGGGAGGCCTGACATGTAGTCCATTGAGATGGATTCCCATGGCCTATCAGGAGTAGGAAGAGGTGTGTATAGGCCTTGTTTCTTAGTGGTCGTTTTGGAAATAGCGCAGGCAGTGCAGGACCTGATATACTTGTTGACCTCCTGTCGAAATTTCGGCTAGTAGAAATGTTTACGTAGCATCGCCACTATCTTTTTGACGACGAAGTGTCCTACCACCCAATTGTAGTGGGATTCCCATATCATATTCACTTTCTTTCTTGATGGAACACAGATATGGTCTAGACGACACAACAACCCATCCTGAAGATGGAAATTATTGACAACTGTGTTTGCACCCAACATTTGGTAGGTGGTGGCGAAGTATGGGTCTGTCTCATAGAGTTGGGGCCATCCAAAGGTCTCATGGCCACAAAATTCTAGTACCATGGTGAGTGTTGCGACTGGCAGTCTGCTGAGGCAATCAACGACATGATTGGTACTTCCTATTTTATACTTGATGTTGAGGTGGAATTGTTGCATGTATGTGGACCACTTTTGATGGCGATCATTCTGCAATTCTCCTTGTGTCTTCATGAACTACAATGCTTATGATCATTGTGGATGATTTTATCCTTCCCAAGAATGTAATGTCTCCATTGGTAGTAGGCTTGCACAATGGAGTATATTTCTTTGTCGTAATTAGGGTACTTATGGAAAACATCTGATAGTGTCTCACTATGATAGGCCAAAGGGTGGTCGTGTTGAGTGAGAATGGTGCCCACTGCATAGTCTGAAGCATCTGTCTCGATCTCAAAGGGATGTTGTAGGTCTGGTAGTGAAATTCTTGGGGCTAATCACAAGCGCTACTTCAAATCATCAAACGCTTGTTGTTGGGACCGAACCCTTTTAAATTTCACCTTACCACCACCCCTGGTTATTTGGCTAAAGGCCCATGCAATATTGGAGAACCCAAACACCAACCTACGGTAGAAATTAGAAAGTCCCAAGAAGATCTGAAGCTTAGTGACTGTGGTTAGGGCTGGCCATTCACGAATGAATTGGATCTTGGTTGGATCCACATGTATGCCATTCTGATCAATTATGTAACCCAGGTAATGGATCTTGTCCATGCCGAAGGAGAATTTTTCCAAGTTGGCATATAGCTTATGCTACCGCAGGGTGTGCAAAACCTGCTAAATATGTTGCAAATGTTTGGTCCAAGTCTTGTTGTAAATGATAATGTCATCCAGATACACCACTACAAAAGTATTGGTGAATGGTCGTAGGATATCATCCATCATCCTCATGAAAGTGGTTGGAGCATTTGTTAAACCAAAGGGCATGACCAACCATTCAAAAAGGCCTTCCTTTGAATTGAAGGTGGTTTTCAGAGCATAACGAAATGACTAAATATTATTAACAGGTTATTAACACAAAATAACAGAGATACAGTAAAACTGGTTTTCTATTCAATAAGGAAATAAGCTGAAACTCTAAAATGCAGTGGAAACAAGCTTGCTGGAATGGTGGCGGCTTATCTCTGAGAAGAGATGTGACAGCTGCACTCATTCACAAGAAGATGATTACAATGAGGCTCTGAAGGAAATTTTACAATAAACACCAATGCACAAACCCCTAGACTTCCAAAAACCTAACCCTAGGAGGTGAAGCATCAAAAGTCATGTGGACCCCGTTTGGGTAAGTTAGTACATCAACTTCCTGGGGTCGTAACTTTTGCATACGATATCCATTTTAGGTGTATGATAGCCAGTTGGAAAGGTATCATTGTGGAGATTCATTTTGGGGGCTTAATAATTCCATTAGATATCATTGAGAATCTCGATCTTGAAAAACCTTCAGTTAGGCCCTCAAAATGGCCCCAGAAGTTAAAACTGCTAAAAATATTAAATTGCGAAAATTGTCAGAAAACTGTTTTGAGCCAGTTGGAAGACGTGGGTGGCCACCAATATCCACCTAGACCTATCCTCCCTCATTAGGAATAAATGGTCTCCATTGCGTTGAGTTCTCCCATCAGATGAGGAAATTTTTGTTGAATTTATCCCCAGGTGAGCCACTTTCCTTAGTGCAAGAGCTTCCCTGCTTTGACGACTCGATAAAGTTGGATCCTTTGTTGTCGAGTTCCCTTGATATGTGTGTCCAAAATATGATCGTTGGATGCTTGTTGTATGAAGTTGGGGTTTAGGTCTGTTGGTGTCAGCTTCTCTGCTGCATCTGAGGTGTCCAATAATGGTGGGAAATAAGGGCGAAGGAGATCCACGTTGAACACTGGATGCAGGCCGAGGAAAGGAGGAATGTTGAGCTCAAAATAATTATCCCCCATGGCCTTGGTGATGGTGTAAGTCCCATAACGAAGTGGGTGAATCTTCCCATGGGGTCCTCTAAGGAATTCTTTCTGCAAGTGCAACCAAACTTTGTCGTCCAACTGAAACTTATGTGGCACCCAATGTTGATCATGGTGCTACTTGTACTTGTCATTGGACTTCTGTAGGATATCCTGAACCTATTGGTGGATGTGTTGGATCTGCTAAATGAACCGGGTGGCTTTGTTAGCTTCAGTTGGAGCAGGAGATGAGTCAGTCGAGGTGACCGCAAGGGGAAGTGCAACATCTATGGGACCCAATGGTTGGAATCCCAACCCCACCTGAAACAGGTTGTGGCCAGTTGAGCTATGCGGGGCTCAGTTGTAGATATGTTGGACATAGGGAAAGCTCTCATCCCATGTGCAAGGGTGCTTTGAATTATACATGCAAAGGATATGCACAATCATTCAATTGACGACCTCAGTTTGGCCATCTTCCTGGGGGTGGAAGTTCATGGATTTGGTGAGCTTGGTGTCCAAAAGTGACCAGAGGCTCGACTAGAATGTCTTGAGAAATTGATTGTCCCAATATGAGACAATGGTTTGTGGGATTCCAAAATTTACCCAAACTCATTCAAAGAAGAGCTTGGCAGTGGCCTCTACTGTGATGTTCTTCTTCCAGGCAACCAGAATAGCCATCTTAGAAAAGCGATCAACAACCACAAAAACATAGTCATTTTTCCTCTTGGTGGACAGGAGGACCGACATGTAGTCCATTGACATGGAGTCCGATGGCCTGTCAGGAGTAGGAAGAGGGGTTTACAAGCCCTATTTCTTAGTGGTCGGTTTGGAAATAGCGAAGGCAGTGTAGGACCTGATATACTTTTTGACCTCATGTTGAAGTTTTGGCTTGTAGAAATGTTTCTGTAGGATCACTACTATCTTTTCGACGTCGAAGTGTCCTTCCACCCGACTGTAGTGGACTTCCCAGATCAACTTCTCTCCCTCGCTTAATGGAACACAGATATGGTCCAGACGACACATCAACCCATCCTGAAGATGGAAATTATCGACAACTGTGTTTGCACCCAACATTTGGTAGGTGGTGGCGAAGTTCATGTCTGTCTCATAGAGTTGGGGCCATCCATAGGTCTCATGGCCATAGGAGTCTAGCACCGTGGTGATTGTCACGACTGGCGGTCTGCTGAGGCAATCAGTGACGTGATTGGTGCTTCTTGTTTTATACTTGATGTTGAGGTGGAATTGCTGCAAGTATGTGGACCACTTTTGATGGTGATCATTCTGCAATTTTCTTTGTGTCTACGTGAACTGAAGTGGCTTATGATTAGTGTGGATGATTTTCTCCTTCCCAAGAATGTAATGTCTCCACTAGCGACACGCTTTCACAATGGAGTGCATTTTTTTTTCATAAGTAGGGTAGTTACGGACAACATCTGATAGTGTCTCACTCTGATAGGCCACAGGGTGGTCGTGCTGAGTGAGAATGGTGCCCATGGCATAAACTGAAGCATATGTCTCGAACTCAAAGTTTTGTTGCAAGTCTGGTAGTGAAAGTACTAGGGCTGAGCACAAGTGTTATTTCAAATCTTCGAACACTTGTTGTCGGGACCGACCCCATGCAAATTTTTCCTTACCACCACCCCTGGTTATTTGGCTAAGGGCCCATGCAATATGGGAGAACCCCAACATGAACTTGTGCTAGAAATTGGCAAGGCCCAAGATGCTCTAAATCTCAGTGAGTGTGGTTGGGGCTGGCCAGTCACGGATGACTTGGATGTTGCCTGGATCCACATGTATGGCATTCTGATCAATTATGTAGCCCAGGTATTGGACCTTGTCCATGCTGAAGGAGCATTTTTCCAAGTTGGCATATAGCTTGTGTTGTCGCAGGGTGTGCAGAACCTGCTGAATATGCTGAAAATGTCCATTCCAAGTCGTGTTGTAAATGAGAATGTCATCTAGATACACTACTACAAAATTATTGTTGAATGATCGTAGGATATCGTTCATCATCCTCATGAAAGTGGTTGGAGCATTTGTCAAACCAAAGGACATGAACAACCATTCAAAAAGGCATTCCTTTGACTTGAAGGAAGTTTTTAGAGTAGAACGAAATGAATAATGATTATTAACAAGTTATTAACACAAAATAATAGAGATACAGTAAAACTGGTTTTCTATTAAATAAGGAAATAAGTTGAAACTCTAAAATGTAGCGGAAAAAAGCTTGTTGGAATGGTGGCGGCTTATCTCTGAGAAGAGATGTGATGGCTTTGCTCATTCGCAAGAAGATGATTACAATGAGGCTCTAAAGGCATTTTTACAATAAACAGGAATACCAAAACCCCTACACATCCAAAAACCTAACCCTAGGAGGTGAAGTGCCAAAAGTCATGTGGGCTACGTTTGGGTAAGTTAGTACATTAACTTCTCGGGGTCATAATTTTTTCATATAATCTCCATTTTAGGCGTATGATATCCCGTTGGAAAGGTATCGTCGAGGATATGTCATTGAGAATATTGATCACGAAAAACATTCATTTAGGCCCTCAAAATGGCCCCGAAAGTTAAAACTGCTAAAAATAGTAAATTGCCAAAATTGTCAAAAAACTGTTTTGAGCCAGTTGGAAGAGGTGGGTGGACACCGATATCCACCTGGATCAATGCTCCCTCCTTAGGAAGAAATTTTCTCCATTGCACTAAGTTCCCCCATCAGATGAGGAAATTTCTACTGAATTGGCCCCGGGTGAGCCACTTGCCTTGGTGTAGGAGCTGCCCTGCTTTGAAGACTCAATAAATTTGGATTCTTTGCTATCGAGTTCCCTTGATCTGTGTGTCTACAATATGATTGTTGGATGCCTGTTGTATCCATTCGGGGTTGATCTCTAATGTTGTCATCTTCTCTGCTACGTCTAAGGTTTCCAATAATGGTGGGAAATAAGGGCGAAGGAGATCCATGTTGAACACTGGATGCAGACCAAGGAAAGGAGTAATGTTGAACTCAAAATCATTATCCCCCATGACATTGGTGATGGTGTATGGCCCATAATGAAGTGGGCGAATATTCTGATGGGGTCCTATAAAGAATTCTTCTGCAAGTGCAACCAAACTTTGTCACCTATCTGAAACTTATGTGGCACTTGATGTTGATCATGGTGCTGCTTGTACTTGTCATTGGACTTTTGTAGGATATCCTGAACCTATTGGTAGATGTGTTGGATCCGCTCAATGAACCGGGTGGCTTTGTCAGCTTTAGTTGGAGCAGGAGATGAGTCAGTCGAGGTGACGGCAAGGGGAAGTGCAACATCTATGGGACCCAATATTTGGAATCCCAACCCCACCTAAAAGGGGTTGTGGTTAGTTGAGGTATGAAGGGCTTGGTTGTAGCTATGTTGGACATTGGGAAGGCTCTCATCCCATGTGCAAGGGTTCTTTTAATTATACATGTGAAGGATATGAAAAATCATTCAATTGACGACCTCAGTTTAGCCATCTATATGGGGGTGGAAGGTCATGGATTTGGTGAGCTTGGTGTCCAGTAGTGACCAGAGGCTTGACCATAATGTGCTGAGAAATCGACTGTCCCAATCTGAGACAATTGTTTGTGGGATTCCAAAATGTACCCAAAATCATTCAAAGAAGAGCTTGACAGTGGCCTCTATTGTGATGTTCTTCTTGCAGGCAGCCATAATCGACATCTTAGAAAAGCGATCAACAACCACAAAAACATAGTCATTTCCCTGCTTGGTGGATAGGAGACCCGCCATGTAGTCCATTGAGATGGATTCCCATGGCCTGTTAGGAGTAGGAAGAGGGGTGTACAGGCCCTGTTGCTTAGTGGTCGGTATTTCAATATTGCAGGTAGTGTAGGATCTGATATACTTGTTGACCTCCTGTCAAAGTTTCAGCTAGTAGAAATGTTTATGTAGCATCACCACTGTCTTTTCGATGCCAAAGTGTCCTGCCACCCGATTGTAGTGGGATTCCCAGATCAACTTCACTCGCTCACTTGATGGAACACAGATATGGCCTAGACGACACAAAAACCCATCCTGAAGATGGAAATTATCAACAACTGTGTTTGCACCCAACATTTGGTAGGTGGTGGCGAAGTCCGGGTCTATCTCATAGAGTTGGGGACATCCAAAGGTCTCATGGCCATAGGAATCTAGCACCATGGTGAGTGTCACGACTGGCGATCTGCTAAGGAAATCAGCGACGTGATTGGTGCTTCCATTTTTATACTTGATGTTGAGGTGGAATTGTTGCAAGTATGTGGAACACTTTTGATGGTGATCATTCTGTAATTTTCTTTGTGTCTACATGAATTGTAGTGGATTATGATCAGTGTGGATGATTGTCTCCTTCCCAAGAATGTAATGTCTCCACTAGCAGTAGGCTTGCACAATGGAGTACATTTCTTTGTCGTAAGTAGGGTACTTACAGACAACATCAGATAGTGTCTCACTATAATAGGACACAGGGTGGTCGTGCTAAGTGAGAATGGAACCCACTGCATAGTCTGAAGAATTTGTCTCGATCTGAGAGGGATGATGCAGGTTTGGTATTGAAAGTATTGGGGTTGAGCACAAGCATTGCTTCAAATCGTTAAAATCTTGTTGTTGGGACCGACCCCATGCAAATTTTTCTTTACCACCACCCCTGGTTATTTGGCTAAGGGCCCATACAATATGGGATAACCCCAACACAAACCTGCGATAGAAATTGGCAAGGCCCAAGAAGCTCCGAAGCTCAGTGAGTGTGGTTAGTGATGGCCAGTCACAGATGACTTGGATATTGGTTGGATCCACATGTATTCCATGCTAATCAATTATGTATCCTAGGTAATGGACCTTGTCCATGCCGAAGGAGCATTTCTCCAAGTTGGCATATAGCTTGTGTTGTCGTAGTGTGTGTAGAACTTGTTGAATATGCTGCAAATGTTCGGCCCAAGTCTTGATGTAAATGAGAATGTCATCTAGATACACCACTACAAAATTATTGGTGAATGGTCGCAGGATATCGTCCATCATCCTCATGAAAGTGGTTGGAGCATTTGTTAAACCAAAGGGCATGACCAACCATTCAAAAAGGAATTCATTTGACTTGAAAGAAGTTTTCAGAATAGAATGAAATGACTACAGATTATTAATAGGTACTTAACAAAAAATAACAGAGATACAACAAAACTGGTTTTCTATTCAATAAGGAAATAAGTTGAAACTCTAAAATGCAGCGGAAACAAGTTTGTTGGAATGGTGGAGGCTTATCTCTGAGAAGAGATGTGATGGTTGCGCTAATTTGCAAGAAGATGATTACAATGAGGCTCTGAAGGACTTTTTACAATAAACAGGAATGCCAAAACCCCTAGACATCCAAAAAAATAACCCTAGGAGGTGAAGCGCCAAAAGTCATGTGGGCCCCATTTGGGTAAGTTAGTACATCAACTTCCCGGGGTCGTAACTTTTGCATACGATCTCCGTTTTAGGCGTATGATAGCCCGTTGGAAAGGTATCCTCGAGGAGATTCATTTTGGGGGCTCAATCAATACTTTATATATCGTTGAGAATCTCAATTCTAAAAAACCTTCATTTAGGCCCTCAAAATGGCCCCGGAAGTTAAAACTGCTAAAAATAGTAAATTGCCAAAATTGTCAGAAAATTGTTTTGAGCCAGTTGGAAGAGGTGGGTGGCCACCGATATCCACCTGGATCACTGCTACTTGTCCACTTCCTAAATTCAAAGAGCATCTCCCTAGGTTTTCAATAAATAACACTTTCACTACAAATGAACACCTGGTGGCATTTTCTAATGCTTGCCACAAAATAGGATCCAATGATAACGATACTAGCATGCGCTTATTCGTCAATTCCTTGGAAGGAATGATTGCGGCCAATTTATTTGACCTTCATCCTAATATTGTTTCTACTTGGGAGGAATTATTTTATTGGTTCAGATCCACCTATGGGCAATCTAAAATCCCAGTTGAGCAGTTACGGGAGTACAATAACATCGCCTATAAGGATGGTGAGACCATCCAGTCCTTAAACTTGCATGTCACTAAGTTATACAATCAGATCCCTGAACTCATTCAACCTCAGAACCAAGCCACTTTCATGCATTATTACAATGCATTACCTTCCCCCTATCATCATAGGCTTGTTGGCCCTCGACCAAGTTTTGGAGAACCTTGGTCATGTTTTGACCATTTTTGGGACTTCGACAGGCTGGTCGAAGACAGAGCACCCAAGCGAAACGAAGATCACGGGATCTCATCCCCTTTTGCGGGATTTTTGTGTTTAGGGTTTATGTAATGGGTATGGGATGTCGGCCCATGGGTTTTCCCATGCTTAGGCCCCTTTTTTAATGTATAAATAAGTAGCTATGTGATGTAAGAAGAGAGCGAGAGACCTAGAAGGTCAGTGTGCTAAGTGCGAATAGTTTTAAATGCTTTGTGCATACCGTATGTTGAGGCTTGCAGAGCTAAGTGAAAGTGAATTGTAGTGCTTTGTGTGCATATTGTGTAAGGCTCTGTGTTGTTCCAAGCTCGGGGAAGGAGGATCTAGTGAAGTGCACGCAGATCTCTTGTCTTATGCGGAGTTGGCTTTGTGGCTCTGTGCATGTAAGGAGATTGAAAGAAGCTAATAAAGAAGAAGAAGAGTTGGTGGATGTAGCCCCACACTAGGGTGAACCATGTATATCCTCTGTTGTGGTTTCTTTGTGTGATTGATCTGATTAATGCTTAGTGTTGTAATCTTTATGTATGTTAGATGCATATGATGTAGTAGCTTAGTGCTTAATAATATGGATGAATGCTAGATCTGCTTTGATTCTATGTGTTGAATGGTTAGATGTGCTTAGATCTTGATTAATACTGTGTTTTTCTGTAATTAGGGTTTTAGTATGCAAAAGGGTTAAAAGACTAATGAATGTTAACTTCTAAGTGCTTTGTTAAGTGTTGTAATCACATATCTGTGTCCCAACTAGGTTGCAGACACTTGAGTCCTGCAACCCCCCCTACCTCTACCTTGGGTGAGACTTCATCTGCTTCACAAGTGTTTATGAAAGGGCCGATAGTTAGGATTTTGTTGGTGTGGTGTTGTAGCGTTGAACCCTAGATCTACCCCTATGCCAGCAAATAGTTCCGTTGTTGGGACCTGAAATTGTGATTGTTGGGAACTAAAGAAAAGAGAAAGCTTTGTGCATAGATCTGTTGTTGTAGTGCGCAGTATTCTACTTGACTTGTGAAGCTCTGTGCTAAGAAAGGAACCAGATCTGAATAAAAGAGGTAAGATCTTAAAGCTTTGTGCTATGGTAAAGGTAAGATAAGTGGAAAATTTGTTCTTCAAAAGTATGAATCTAGGTATGTTTGATAGATTTTGTCCTAGTCTAAAAACCAACGCACAACTAGAAGAAATAATATTTGATATGAATAGATCCGAAAGAAATAGTGAAATATATGTTATTCCTATGCATAGAAAGAAGTTTTGGACTAATAAATGAATTCAGGATCCTAGAAATAATTTTTTGCAGGGCCATCACTGTGATCCCGGTGCGCAGTACATAGAAGGTTGGGGATCATTTAAGCGAAAGAGAAGATTGACATTTTATTACAGTTACAAAATACCGAGACATCTTGCTAAAGAATGCCCTAGTAGAGGTCCTACTTGTCTTTGTTGTAAATTTGTTGGTCATGAAGTTTTAGATTTCCCTAGAATGATTGCTAAGGTTGAAAAGATGAATATGAGACAAGAAAACTATGAAGAAGGTCAAGAGACTAAGAATGTGCTAGAGCACCAGAAAGAATCAGAGACTATATTATTGTAGATGAAAGAAACATTGAATGATCACATAGACATCAGTTTACCAGAGATATTAAAAGAGAAGCAGTGCATAGAAACAAGAATATGAGACTTCAACATAGACTTTGTTCTGAATAAAGAAACACGGGTGAATATTATGACAGAAAGTACTTGGGAAATTTTGGGAAATCCTGCTATGATTCCTTCATTGGGAAGGATAGGCTTGTTTAAAGGAAAGATGATAACCCTATGTGGAAGACTTACTCATGTACCTATGATAGCCCATGGAACATAGACAAAATAAGAATTTGAGGTCATTGAGTTTGTTGAGAACACCGCTCCTTTGCACTTATGTTAGGAAAACCCTGGATTGAGAAAGATCAGATCCGAAGGAAGGAAGAAGAGGAAGCCATAGAACCAAAAAAACAAGAATTAAGGGACTTCATAGCCAAGAAAATAGAATGAATAAGAGAATAAAAAAAGGGCAAGTCGAAGCAACTAAAGGTCACAGACCTAGATATCGAAGTTGAAAGAACACAATAAGACTTGAAAACCATATCCATGGAGGAGAGAAGAGCACCGAACCCAGAAACAGTAAGAGAAGAAGTATCACCCTTGAACCTTCTGAAGGACCCTCAACAGTGCGAAGTTACTATGATAAGAGAAGATAACAACAATAATGGGAAAAGGAATCCAAAGACTCGGATCACAGGAAATAAAGAAAGAAAGCTCAGTAAGAAGAAAGCAAAGATAGAAAAGTTGCAGGAGGTTCCAGAAAAGACTTCGCAGAACGCAGGCTTGCAGAACTTGAACCTCTCCAGAATAGAAGAACAACGCAGACTGTAACTTTTCCATGGTGAAGCTATATGACCGTTGGAGGCGTCCTAACCATTAGAACAATGCTCCGGAATAGCTAGAAATGTAGTTATTTCCGAAAAGATCACCATTGGACCATTGGGACCGTGACCTAATGGATGGAATCGTATTGATTGCAGCATTCCTACCCGTTGGAGGAATCTGTTATGATGTTGTCTATTTAGTCGGTCGCATGTCTCATCAGGGACACTTTTACAAATTGTGATTATCTGAGCCCATAGAGAACTGATAGTTATCGTGTTGTTCTTATTGAGACTTCACCATCTTCTTTACTTACCATGAGTGTTTGTTCACCTACCCGAGATAATTTATCACATGCATGTATGTCAGGAAAACGCATCGCAATAGAGAATTTTGTGGACGATATCTTGATAAACCTTATGGCTGAGAAGGTCATGTTTGCAGGAGTACAGGCCTCATCGATGAGAGGATTGCAAGAATCCATGTCGACTAGATGTCTATCTGGACCATCCCAAACAACGACCGAGAAGAGAAGCAAGAACCACGACGACCTGGAAAATGTGAAGTTGATCCCATTAGTATTGCCCAACTACATCCCACCTCTGGCTAGCACGGTTAGTCCTGATAGTTTCCTGAGATATTTCAACTATACACAGATCATTGTGTACCTCTCAAAGGGGATACGTGAAGTTGGACCGCAATTGGGACAGATTCTGATGCTCAATATCAGTGATTTCAACTTAGGAGACCAAAAGAACTATGGAATTCTCGCGCCACATAGATACCTGACAAAGATGACTGGGAAGAAGCCGAATATAGTTCCCCATCCATGGACCATGTACATCGTGAGATCAATGATCCTTAATGTGATGAAGATACCATAATTCTACAGACATCAAGAGGTTAACGCATGCGTTAAAATCCTTCTATCATGATTCCAATGCAGGTACCTGTGGTTGGATAGGCGCATCACTGTAGATCTGGCGTTGATCCACCAGATCACCGGATTAAGCATGCAAGTACTAGACCCTCAGGATGTTTACCTAGTGAAGGTTGTCGATCGCTCCCTAGCGCATCGGATCAAGGAGATGTATGGCGATGTGGAGAAGGGGAAGGGAGGCTACAAGGTATCCTCCATCCAAAAATTGCGTAGTGTGCCTAGCTTATCAGTTGATAGCAGACAATATCGTCGGGAATAACAGATTGACGCAAGTCATAGGGTTCGTCGTCGACCTTGCAGGAAAGTGCATTGAAGGAATGTAGATGAACTGGGCGTTCTGCCCCCCTCATTTGGTATCAGAGCTTGGATCTGGGTCTCATTCCCTCACGGGAAGGCCCACAATCCTAAGAGGAGTCGCCCAACAGAGGAGAGATTAATTCCTACGTGGGCGCAGCCATGGTGAGGACGGATGGAGATAGATCCGACTACATGGTCAGAGGACACCATGGGGTTTCAGTCATTTATGTCTGGAGGCATATAGCAGTGAAGGGATTAATTTTCATGGTCAAGGGGATGAGCTAGATGATGGACATTGCAAGCCATCAATCCCCTGAGGGTTGCGATCCCATATTTTTCCTTGAGAGCGGAGAATATTTGTAGTTTGTTTCGCGATCTTCTTTATCAAAGCACTGCTGGCTCGACACACCATTTCAGAGGAGAATTAGTGTGGAGCGGAGAATTAAAGAATAGGAAGGATGCCAAGCCGAACGAACGGGCTTATTATGCAAGACTAGACACTCGCTGTTATCCACAAGCGTCCTCAAAAGGCGAGTGAAGCCCGTGATCCCAAGGTGGTTAATGCTGTGATCAGAGCAGACGCACAGGTTCAGAGCACTAAGAATTTTGAGGGCGGAAGCAACAAGAAGACTCAACCTCCGCTCAATACCCATAAATTGGATGAGGATACTGAACCGGTTGCCCTTCAAAAAGTACCAGCAGAGGTTCGACACTCTATACAGAAGGTGCGTCTTGATCAAAAATTAAGCCAGGCAGAGCTGGGGAAGCGTATAAATGAGAGAGCGCAAGTAATTCAGGAGTATGAAAGCAGTAAAGCTATCCCTAGTCATGAAATTATGTCTAAGGTGGAGAAGGTCCTCGACTATTTTATGTGTCTATCTATTGTGATAGTAGCGAAGAAAGGTCGATGATGATTACAAGTGTTCGAAGCATTACGCAGAGAAGGCCAGATGATAAGTGATTTTAGGATGGGATTGACTACTCACAAAGAAAATGTATGAAGTCCAATACTATGTGGTATGTGTAATGTGACATTATGGAATTATTTTTGGTTTCTAAGAGTCATAACGAGTGGAAAAGTAAGAAATATTAATATAAAAGAGATATGAAGAGAAATAGCATGAGTGAAGTATTTGTTTAAATAGATATGAAGCAACG
>ML818098.1:250338-263845 GCA_009831015.1 Picea engelmannii
TGATATATCCCACATTCACAAGGGAATTCGACTTCGAAGGGTTTATATTGCAAAAACACTTATATGTAATTTGAATGTGAATGGAATATCCATGGAACTGTGTGCAAGGTGTTCACTTTTTTCATGGAGAACAATGGACCTGGAACATGTTAAATCCTGATCATTGATCATCGGAGATCAAGGACTAAAGATCAAAGGTTTGGGGCCTGATACCTAGTGAGCGAGCTCATATTCCACATCAATGCCACATGTCTAGTAAGATAAGTGCCACATCATAGGGAGTCCACGTCAGTACCAAGCCAGTGCCATAACAATCACCTCTATAGATGTAACATCCCTGACCCTCCAAAGACCGGGCAATGCCACCTACACAACCTTAACTTAGCCTTTAAAGTTCTGATACCATATTGTCACATCCTCGGCCACCCATAGGCCGGGCAGTGCCACTAAAACAACCTTAACTTAGCCTTTAAAGCTCTACTTCTCTATTCTGATCAGTGACAGCTCCAGCCTTATACTATTGGGTTATGCCACACAAAGATAATTGCGGAAAAACATACACATCCATATAAACATAGAATGAATATTCTACATATATATATATATATATAACATAATAATGTGGAAAAAAAAGTAAGTCTACACATGCAACATATACAACATATATAGGCAATACTCATCAATTACAACATATGTACCATTACACAGCATGTAAATGAACATAAAAGTGGTACTTATATTTTATTAGAATACCACCAACTACGTGCAGACCTTCCACGAACCTCCTATCCATAGAACACACTGCTCATCATGCTCAACAGTGGGTCACCCCCGAGCTGGGACTAAGATCCATCCAGGGCAAGGGAATCCTAGACTAGACTGAGGTTACAGGAAACTGCACAAAGCAACTTTAAGGATTATCTCGGCCTTCTTACGCCCACTACTCACAGAATCTCATTCCCCACATGCCTATTCCACCCGGGAGTATACACCTTCACAAGAATAGTCCATCGGTGCTTGACCTCCCTCTCTGGGTCTCGGCAACAGGCCAGATCAATAATTCTCAGAGCTCCGTAGCAAGTTTTGGACTCTCTCTAGGAGAAAACCACTTCCCAACAAACTCTCTCACCTGGAGAGAGATTTTCATAGGCATGACAACCTGCTTCTTCTACCACGGGCCTGAAAACCTGCTTCTTCAACACACTCCTCGACTCAACTCCAGCCAGGTGAGGACAACAACAATGGTTCAACACTCATTCACACAGGGATGAAATTAGCAACAATAGATGGGCATGGCACCATAGGCGGCAACAAACCACACTGAAACACGACACATCTAAGGCAATTACTTAGGTGTTAGGTTCCCTAGAAGACACAGAACGGCTCACAGAGTATCTATTTTAGGATGCATGACTATGTAGAGGTTGAACAGGTTAGACGAAGGATCAGTCCATGGGTTTTTCCCACTGGTTTTCAAGGTACGCAACCAAAGAACAAAACACAGAGGTCGATTCTCCTGGTTTCAGGTTTCGACTGTGGATAGAAGAATGGATAAGACGAACCTCTAACTCAGACGGAGGATGGTAGAATGACTCACGAGTTACTCGTTCCAGGGTCCCTGGTGGATGTCCCCATTCATGGTTAGACAATGGATGGAGAAGCACCAGACTCCACAGAACCAACCCCCAACATGGCACAACTCGTCAGCTTTTAATGCATGCACCTAGGTCAACGCTTGTCTTCCTAGAGTTGCATGTAGTACATTTTCATTCATCCCCCTTTCCCAGGAACTTAGGACAACCCTTGGTCAATTGACCACCTTAACCTTTTAGAAATAATAATAAATTATTATCCCCTTTAGAGGTAAGCCCCCTAGCTTAGGCCCTAGGCCCACACACTTAGCCTCCTCCCTTACCCAACCTTGTAGAAGATTAGTCCCCCATCACTCTTTCTTCGTGGTCGGTCTGCACGCAGCGATGTTTATATTTTATTAATGATCTGCATAATTACATATACAAAATCAAGCTCCTGGCCTTTAACACCTATGCTCTCCAGCCTAGTAAACACATAAGCCCACCAGTTTATCAACACTTGGCTCACTAGCCTATAAACACGATTACAATTCATAATATCATTGGGGCTCATCCTTGGAGATATTACAATCCCCTCCCCTTATTTTTGCATTGTTCGCAGTGCAACCTTTTACACAACATCAACAAGATTTCGAAAATATTCAAAAGGATGTGGGTATTCTGCCTGCATAGAATCCTCATGCTCCCATGTTGCATCCTCAGGACCGTACCAGGTCCACTGGACCTTTACAAGCCCTATGGATCGATTCCAGAGCTGCTTGCTTTTCCGGTCCAATATACGCACCGGATGCACTTACAATACACCTTCTTGCTCCACCTGAATCACATTCTAATAAATTACATGATTAGCATCAGGTATATATATTTTTTAAGCAATGAAATATGAAACACATTATGTAAAGTCATGGATGCAGGTAATGCAGTCATATATGCAATTTATATATATGTATATACAGACAATTCTAATAACATTATAACCTGTATCCAACATACACAACATACAATAGTTAGAGAATTGTACTTATCTTTTGATTTGAGAAGACCTTCCACCCCTGAGTACGGTTATGACTCCATTGGGGCAATATCTTCCCAAGATAGCCACGGTCCACAATCCATATCCACATGGTCTAGGCCAAGGTACCAAACCTCGGGAGCACTCCAACCATTCAAACCTCAGCAGCACTCCAACCAATGGTCTCTCATTCTCCACATGGTTTTCCCACCCCAGGAGTGTAAACCTTCACTGTCACACAGTCCATTGGCTACTACACCTCCCTTTCCTTGGGCTTCAGCAACATGCCGGCTCAAGAAGTCTCAGATCACCGTGGCTCCCAAAGTTCCAACCGCCCTCAGAGATTTCCAATCAACGTCTTCTCTGATATACTCTGGTTGAGGAAATTCTTATATAAATTTTCTTTCAGCAATTATGCAAAAAGAGTAATACAAACTCATACGTGCATGACTACCATTAATAAATTTTATACTACCTAAAAGTCTGATAGCAGTATAAGCTTTAATGCTTCTTTTATCAAAATTATAACCAACATTTCAGCTCTTTGATGCTTCACTCCTTATGCAACAACATCACCAACAACACTTGCAAACATGCAAGCATTCTTTCCTCTGGTTGACCCAACAAGCCATAACATACTTGTTGCCACAGAAATTGCAACAAATTCTTTCTCCCTATAAAAAAATTTCTTGTTGATCCCAGAAGTATTCAATTCTTCCCGGATTCTTGAATCTTCTTGTGCTCTCATTGTAGTCACTGTACATGACTATTTTTTTCCTGAGCACTTTCTAGCCAAATCACTCTTGGCTTCCTTTGCAGTTATAGTCCCAAACTAAGATGATATTAACCTTCAACTTTCGTTAATTTCCTGGGTCCAAATAACCCAATTTCGTACTTGGATGAATAAAATTCCACACCAAGCTATTTTATAGACTCTGGATTCTTTAACATCCAGTTGCTCTTCAGGACTGAACTTATTTTACCTTACCATCATAGATTCAAGTGATACCTCCAACTTCTTGGGTTGTCACTCATGGCTCTATGGGTATTCATTGTTATATAAAGATCATGTCTCCTGAATTAACCTGGTTATGATCCCATAACCAATCATAACATAATATGCAACTGACATTTTACCTAAATTCATTCTAGCATCAACAACACTTACACACTCCAGTTCTTCGGCCATTACATATCAATTTAAATACTAGAAATTAACTGAGGGAATCCTTACCACGATCCCCTTCAACATGTATGCATCAACAAAAACTAAATGCATACTTGCCTAGTTGTTACCAACCTACTTGTTGTTGTCTGACCAACTGATATTTGTAGAAGCTCACAAATTCTCCCTTCATCATTTTGATCACCATTCCTACCATCCTCATGGGTATTCACCTCAATGGAAATTATAAGCAACAACAACATCCACATATTTAACCATGCTGTATCATTTTTCCTTAATACATAATCCATTCTTTAGTCATACTAAAACATTATTTCATAATAACAGACTATTCTAAGTTCACCAGCATGTTATATGCATATCCAAGCATGTACATATGAAAAATTACACATCCATATTGATGCAGACCCCCCCTACTCTCCTCGGGATTGCACGACCTCCCGGTCTAGGATATTTTTTCCTTTTGAGTCGGATCGATCCTTCGGAATCCTTATTGAACCCAAAACAATTATACATCGACCCACCTTTTTCCTAAGGCAGAGGTCCTTTGATACCCGCGACCTCTGTCTGTGCACTTCTGAAATGTCAAGTTTCAAACGCTAACTCCTTTTTCATTAGCCCCTTCCTTCAAATGGCCCTGGGCTATGACCTTACGGAAAAAAATGAAATTACGGGCGTGGGCAAGAGCGGTTTTAGACCAACCCACTTTTCGCCCCACAATTCACCTCTAGCTGCCACGCATCAATTTGTTAAAACCGTGGTAAACATTGCGGCACACTCTTAGATTTTTAACATCTGAGCAAGTTCTGGACCTACAATCCATCTCATTCGTCGATCTCTTACTTTTGGCGAGGATCTGTGATCAACGACTTCCATCTATCCTCCTTTCCTATCTTTCACATGCCTTCCCAGACCTCCATGATATGTCGACATGTATCTCTCTTCCAAAACAACGGCTACGATTGACTCTAGCGTTTTAGTCTTCAGGAGTTTCAACTCTCAACTAGTTCTTCGACCTCAGTAGCTATCTTCCGAAGTGGAATATCTATTAACACCTGTCACTATAGATGTGCGGCCACTATTTCCTCCGCGAATCCAGCCTTTGGGAGTTTCAGTTCTCAAACTCTTGTTTATTCCGGAGTGATCTCTCTGAAATAGTAGATCGTTTTCCACACATCCTCCTAATCGACGTATCTGCTCCCGCTTCGGGACTTTAGTCTCCTCAACCAGATCAAGGTTCCTTCAGCTCCCTCCTAGATCAATGATCAAAATATTCTCTCGGACTTCGGACTTTTCCCCTTCTGCTTTCCTCCAAATTTCTATATCTGGCACTGCGTCTCCACCTTCACATCGCCGACTCTCATCCGCTTCGAAACTTCGGGGTTCGACAGTCTCAATTATCAATTGAGACCCCAGTGCAATTCACCAGGAGAAGTCGATATATCGACACGTACTCTTCCCGGTGATCAACGACCAGGACCTACTTCGGGTCTTTACCCGGAGTCCACAGTCTTACGCTACCTGTCCTCTAGATTCGACACCTGATGTTTACCTCAGGTCTTCAGAGTTCTCAAACCTCAACTTTTTCCTTCCTTCGAAGTGTGTGGATTTTTGCTGCGTGTCCGCTTGAATAGGGCAGTTTAAACTTACTTCGGCTCTTCATGTTTCTGAAGTTTCAAACTTCTGTGCACTCGTTCCTCCCAGAGCGCCTTCACCCAAAACGGATGGATTTCTGCCATGCGTCCTTCCAAACGATGGACGGTCCCAAATCACTTCGGGACTTCGGTACTTTAGCAAGTCCACTCTCCCCTTTTCCTTGGATCCTCCTTAGAGGTGACCTCACGCAAAAAAGCGATTGTGGGTACCCTCAAAGGTGGTTTGAGACCAAACTAATTTTTGTCCCGCAATTCACCTTGAGCCTACACGTGTCCTTTCTCCAAAACCATGGTTTGGATTGCAGCCCTCCCTCGACTTCGTAAAGTTTGAGCACCTTATGTCCTTGCAATGCAATGTGATCATCGATCTCATGATCTTGACGATGCTTCTAAACAAACGACCGAGATCTACCTCCAACAGTTCAGATCACTTCTAATTTAGAATATTTTCTAAGTATTCAAAGGCTTCGACCTTTTCTCCTCCTTCGAGTCTGTCTATCGGGTCTCGTCTGCACTCATGAAAAGAGTTGTCCCTTTTGAGCTTGATCCATAGAGGATTTCAATTTCCCACGAACTCCTCAGTGAGTATCTTCCTCTGAGACTCTTCTCCCTGAACTCGACAAAGAGTTCTCTCTGTGCACACTTGCACTCGCTCGATGCCTGCCTGGCAGATCCGTACAGATTTCTTAGTGAATCTATCTCTCTCTGAACTCAACACAGAGTTCTTCCTGTGCACTCCTTGCACTTCTGCTGATGAAGGTTCAATGGTATCTCTCCTGAGCTTCTCTAAGGTTAACTTACCTCTGTCAACACACTCCTTGCGGACAATGTGCATTCCTTACACTCGAAAACTAAAAGAAGAGAAACAATTGAAACTTATTCATTACTTCACCAGTTCACACATTACTCTGCAGTCCAACACCACTTTTGTCGTGGTTTTATGATACCGCTACTCCTCCTGAGCTTCTTAAAATGGCCAAGGTAACCTCTTGGCACTCAGAAATGTTTTGAAGTTCGAAATTGTTTCCTCTTAACACAATTTACACCTGAAACCTCGGGTCCAATGACCACTTATCTAGCCCATATAGGTTCGATGTTAAGACCTTGTCTTTGAACTCAAATTTTGTCTACTTTGACAACAATTCTTTTGAAACTTTTTCTTCATTTTCTACTAACATGGCCCATCCAAGCTCAATGTTGTAACCATGCTCTGATACCATATTGTAACAGCCACGACCCTCCAAATACCGGAAAATTCCACCTACACAACCTTAACTTAGCCTTTAAAGATCTGATACCATATTTTAACATCCTCGGTCCCACAGGCTGGGCAATTCCACTAACACAACCTTAACTTATCCTTTAAAGCTCTACTTCTCCATTCTTATCAGTGACAACTCCATCCTTAAACTACTGGGTTATACCACACAAAGATACTTGCGGAAAAATGTACACATCCATATAAACATAGAATGACTATTCTACATATATCTATAACATAATAATGCAGAAATAACAATAAGCATACACATGCAACATATACAACATATACATGCAATACTCATCAATTACAACATATGTACCATTACACAACATGTAAATGAACATAAAAGTGGTACTTATCTTTTATTACAATACCACCAACTACGTGCATACCTTCCATGAACCTCCCAGCCATAGACCACGTCGTTCATCATGCTCAGCAGTGGGTCACCCCTAAGCTAGGACTAAGCTCCACCGAGGGCCAGGGAATCTTAGCTTAGACTGAAGTTACAGGAAACTGCACAAAGCAACTGGAACGATTCTCTCTAGGGGCCTTCTTATTTCCACTACTCACCGATTCTCATTCCCCACATGCATGTTCCACCCGGGAGTATACACCTTCAAAAGAACAGTCCATCGGTGCTTGACCTCCCTCTCTGGGTCTCGACAACATGCCAGATCAAGAATTCTAAGAGCTTTGTAGCTGGTACTTGACTCTCTCTAGGAGAAAACCACTTCCCAACAAACTCTCTCACCTGGAGAGAGCTGCTCACAGGCCTGACAACATACCTCTTCTACCACGATCCTGACAACCCACTTCTTCAGCACACTCCTCGACTTAGCTCCAGCCAGGTGAGGACAATAGTAATGGTTTAGCACTCATTCACATAGGGATGACAGTAGAAATCAGGAATGGCACCGCAGGCAGAAAAAACCCACACTAAAACATGTCATAGATAAGTCGATTACTTAGGTGTTAGGTTCCTCAGAAGACATAGAAAGAATCACAAAGTACCAGTTTCAATATGTGTGACTATGCAGAGGTCGAATAGGTTAGACGATAGATCAATCCACGGGTTTTTCCCACTGGTTGTCAAGGTGCGCAACCAGAGAACAAAACACAGAGGTTGATTCTCCTGGTTTCAGGTTCCGACTCTGGATAGAAGAATGGAAAGGATGAACTGCTAACTCAAATGGAGGATGGAAGAATGACTCACAAGTTACTTGTTGTAGGGTCCCTGGTGGATGTCCCCGTTCACGGTTAGACAGTGGATGGAGAATCTCCAGACTCCACAGAACCAACCCCCAACACAACTCAACTCGTCATATTTTAATGCATGTGCCCAGGTCGACACTTGTCTTCCTGGAGCTGCATGCACTACATTTTCATTCATTCCCCTTTCCCAAGAAATTAGGACAACCCTTGGTCAATTGACCACCTTAGCCTTTTAGTAAATAATAATAAATTATTATCCCCTTTAGA
The DNA here is from genome assembly GCA_009831015.1 of Picea engelmannii. Classification (NCBI taxonomy): domain Eukaryota; kingdom Viridiplantae; phylum Streptophyta; class Pinopsida; order Pinales; family Pinaceae; genus Picea; species Picea engelmannii. The sequence goes on from ML818098.1 coordinate 258,530, forward strand.
GGTAAGCCCCTTAGCTTAGCCCCTAGGCCCACACACTTATCCTCCTCCCTTAACCAACCTTTTGGAAGCTTAGTCCCCCATCACTCTTTCTTCATGGTCAGTTTGCACACAGCGATGTTTATATTTTATTAATGATCTGCATAATTATATATACAAAATCAAGCTCCTAGCCTTTAACACCTAGTCTCTCTGGCCTAGTAAACACATAATCCCACCAGCTTATTAACACTTGGATCACCAACCTATAAACATGATTACAATTCATAATATCACTGGGGCTCATACTTGGGTACATTACAGCAGATACCACATGCAGTGTCATGTTTTAGGACACATATTAATGCCATGTCATTTACTATACATGAAGAAGAATTCCACACTATTGATCATCAAAGATCAATGACTAAAGATCAAAGGATTGGGGCCCGATACCCAAGTGGAGAGCTTAGATGCCACATCAACGCCACATGTTCAGTAAGATAAGTTCCACATCATAGGGAGTCCACATCAGTACCACGCCAGTGCCATAACAATCACCTCTGCAGATACCACGTGCCCTGCCATGTTTTAGGACAAATATCAATGCCATGTCATCTAGTATACATGAACAAGAAGTCCACATCGTTGATCATCAGAGATCAATGACTAAAGATCAAAGGATTGGGGCTCGATACCCAGTGGGCAAGCTCAGATGCCACATCAATGCCACGTGTCCAGTAAGATAAGTGCCACATCTTAGGGAGTCCACATCAGTACCACACCAGTGCCATAACAAGAACCTCTACAGATACCACATGCAGTTCCATTTTTTAGGAAACATATCAATGCCATGTCATCTAGTATACATGAAGAAGAATTCCACACCGTTGATCATCAGAGATCAACTACTAAATATCAAAGGATTGGGGCTCGATACCCAGTGGGTGAGCTCAGATGCCACGTCAATGCCACATGTCCAGTAAGATAAGTGGCACATCATAGGGATTCCACGTTAGTACCACGTCAATGCCATAACAAGTACCTCTGCAGATACCACGTGCAGTGGCATGTTTTAGGACACATATCAATGCCATGTCATCTAGTATACATGAAGAAGAAGTCCACACTGAAGCCACCTCATTTGCAAATCATCACAATAAATATTGAAAATCGACTAAGTATCAATACATCACAGAGTTAATGAAGTGGCGAAGAATAGAGAGTATGTGAAGAAGTAATGAAATGAGTGTGAACCCATGGACTTGCGGTGAGACCTCAAAAATTGACAAAGAATCAAGACATCACGGAGTTAATGGAGTGGTGAAGAATTGAGAGTATGTGAAGAAGTAATGAAATGAGTGAAAACCTACAGACCCGTGGTGAGATCTAAAAAATTGACTAAGTATCAATAATGAATCGGGAAAATTCCCTAGACCTGCGGTGAAATGCTTGGAAAAGTTTCTAAGTATGGGTGAAATATAAGTGCGACATAACACAAAGGTGTATTATGGAGGTCGCAGAAGTTTGAATGCAAATTCCTTAGACCCGTGGTGATATGCTTGAAAATTTTCTAACTATGGGTGCAAAATAAGTGTGACGGAACATGAGAGTGTATTTTGGAGGTCGTGGAAGTTTGAATGGAATAAATGATGGCCTTAGACCTGTGGTGAAATTTGTTTACAACTGATATTGAATCATATTCCAGATCATACAGTTGTTGAGTGCTAATTTCGTGTCGAGCGTTTCCATGGACAACGATAGCATATCTATCGTTAAAATTTAATCCAAGGACCGATGAGATGATTGTTGTGTGTTGTGGTTGCATGGTGTATTTTGGTGGACAACAAAAAACCAATGGTCAAGATTAAATTCGAAGGAATGATCGGACGATCATTGAGCATTGAAGCTATGTTGCATGTGCTAATGATCGGTGAATGAGATCAATGATTGAGATTTAATTTGAAGGAAGATCCACTAGTTCCTAAGTATTGAGTGACATGCTATGTGTTCCAAGATCTAGTGGTCCTGGTATGCTATGAAGAGATCAACGAATGAGAATTGACCAAGAACTAGATCCAACAGGTGTTGAGCAATGAGGTTTTTTGTGTGTAGTATCAGACAGAGAATAAGAAAATATTGAATGTAGAGATCGAATCAAGATTATATTGGACGGGTGTTGAGTGTCAAGGTTTGTAACGTGAATAGAGAAAGGGTTGTTGATATCCTCGGTTTTGAGGAGATCTGGTGATCTGGATTATTTTCGGCACAAAATGAGAGAGGATATATAACACATAAATATACATAGATATTGAAAGAGAGGAAACAATATAACAAAGATATATAGGAAATATCACAAGAGGAACATATATACAGTAACACACGATTTCTATTAATGAAAGAAATGTACAGAGACTGTAAAAATATAGAGTGAAAGACTCGCTAGAATGGTGGCAAATTATCTCTGAGAAGATATGTGAGGACTACTCACATTCCTAAGAAGATGATCGTTACAATGAGGATCCAAAGGCCTTTTTAACATAAGTAAAATCCAAAACCCTAACCCCAAAAGATGAAAATCCAAAAGGTTTGTGGGCCTCGATGGGGGTAATTGATACGTCAACTTCCCAGGGGTGTAACTTTTTCATACGGTCTCCGTTTGGGATGCTCGATACACCGTTGGAAATCACTTAGGCCCAAAATCCCCAAAACATGTCGTTTAGGGCCTCAAAACGACCCCGAAAGTTTGGAACCTGAAAAACTATCGAAAAACTGCCAAGGCCAGATTCACGGAGGAAATAGTGGCCGCACATCTATAGTGGCAGGTGTTAGCAGATATTCCACTTCGGAAGATAGCTACTGAGGTTGAAGAAAGAGTTGAGAGTTGAAATTCCTGAAGACCAGAAAGCTAGAGTCAATCGTAGCCGTTGGTTTGGAAGAGAGATATGTGTCGATAGATCATGGAGGTCTGGGAAGGCATGTGAAAGATAGGAAAGGAGGATAGATGGAAGCCGTTGATCATGGATCATCGCCAAAATTAAGAGATCGATGGATGAGATGGATTGCGGGGCCAGAACTTGCTCGGATGTTAAAAATCTGAGAGTGGTCCGCAATGTTTACCACGGTTTTAACAAATTGATGTGTGGCAGCTAGAGGTGAATTGCAGGGCGAAAAGTGGGTCGGTCTAAAACCTCTCTTGCCCACGCCCGCAATTGCATTTTTTTCCGTAAGGTCATAGCCCAGGGCCATATGAAGGAAGGGGCTAATGAAAAAGGAGTTAGCACCTGAAACTTGACGTTTCATAAGTGCACAGACAGAGGTCGCGGGTATCATAGGACCTATGCCTTAAGAAAAAGGTGGGTCGATGTATAATTGTTTTGGGTTCAATAAGTATCCTGAAGGATCGATCCGACTCAGAAGGAAGAAATATCCTAGACTGGGAGGTCGTGCAGCCCTGAGGAGAGTAGGGGGGGTCTGCATCAATATGGATGTGTAATTTTGCATATGTACATACTTGGATATGCATATAACACGCTGGTGAACTTAGAATAGTCTGTTATTATGAAATAATGTTTGAGTATGACTAAAGGATGGATTATGTATTCAGGAAAAATGATACAACAAGGTTAAATATGTGGATGTTGTTGTTTCTTATAATTTCCATTGAGGTGAATACCCATGAGGATGGAAGGAATGGTGATCGAAATGATGAAGGGAGAATTTGTGAGCTTCTACAAATATCAGTTGGTCAGACAAAAACAAGTAGGTTGGTAACAACCAGGAAGGTATGCATTTAGTTTTTGTTGATGCATACATGTTGAAGGGGATCGTGGTAAGGATTCCCTCAATTAATTTTCAGTATTTAAATTGATATGTAATGGTCGAAGAACTAGAGTGTGTAAGTGTTGTTGATGCTAGAATGCATTTAGATAAAATGTCAGTTGCATATTATGCTATGATTGGTTATGGGATCATAGCTAGGTTAATTCAGGAGACATGATCCTTATATAACAATGAATACCCATAGAGCCATGAGTGACAACCCAAGAAGTTGGAGGTATCACTTGAATCTATGATGGTAAGGTAAAAGAAGTTTAGTCCTGAAGAGTAACTGGATGTTGAAGAATCCAAAGTCTATAAAATAGCTTGGTGTGGAATTTTATTCATCCAAGTACGAAATTGGGTTAGTTGGACCCAGGCAATTAACGAAAGCTGAAGGTTAATATCAGCTTAGTTTGGGACTATAAATGCAAAGGAAGCCAAGAGTGATTTGGCTAGAAAGTGCTCAGGAAAAAAATAGTCATGTATAGTGACTACAATGAGAGCACAAGAATATTCAGGAATCCGGGAAGAATTGAATACTTTTGGGATCAGCAAGAAAAATTTTTATAGGGAGAAAGAAGTTGTTGCAATTTCTGTGGCAACAAGTATGTTATGGCTTGTTGGGTCAACCAGAGGAAAGAATGCTTTCATGTTTGCAAGTGTTGTTGGTGATGTTGTTGCATAAGGAGTGAAGCATCAAAGAGCTGAAGTGTTGGTTATGATTTTGATAAAAGAAGCATGAAAGCTTATACTGCTATCAGACTTTTAGGTAGTATAAAATTTATTAATGGCAGTCATGCATGTATGAGTTTGTATTACTCTTTTTTCATAATTGCTGAAAGAAAATTTAGGTAAGAATTTCCTCAACCAGAGTAATTTATAAAATCACATGATTATATTATTGAATGCATACCACTAGATGTGGTAAAGGCTGGAGGCCTGTATCAATTCAAATATTTTTAACTTCTAAATTCACACACTAACATAGTAGAATGTCATGTTAATTTGGTTATGGGGTAATAACCAAAGAATTAAAAGATAAGAACTTGTTATAAGAATGAATGTCAGTAAGCTAGTCATGTATGAGACCGGGACATGGTTGGATATGGAAAGGTATGTGTATGGAAAGGTTATTAGCCACACAGGTACTAAAATATTATTACCTTTAAATAAAACTAGGACTGCAACCTTTTTGCTAACACTAATGAACACCAAAGAATTATATTCTTGGTGTAGTGTTCGGGTCAAAAAGGAAGGCATCCAATTAATTGGGAAGACAATAGGAAGTGTCTGGAGAATGTGTCAACACATTGGCCAGAAGTCCAACTCATGGATGGTGAGATACATGATTGAGATAAAGAGCATTATGTAAATGAATACAAGGGTGCATTGAATAAATAAGCATTGAGAGTTGTACTCATGTCTAGTAAGGGGCAGAGTTGCACTCATACATGATGGAATTGTATACTTAAATGCACTCTGCTGAATGCATTTTGTGAGTGCATGTATATATGTTTT
>ML818099.1:85178-95279 GCA_009831015.1 Picea engelmannii
GCTTACAAAACTGTGTGCTGGAGCAAAAATTGCCCTGTAGAACCAAAAAGTCTTCGACATGTTTGCATCTAATGATGCATATCTTCATGGTACATGGAGTTGACCCCCTAGTTGAAGAGGCGGTCAACACCACCAATAGCAAAAAGAAACCATAAGAAGAGCACAAGAGAGAGAGATTTCCCAAAGAGGGTGCAAATTTCAGCTAGGAATCTTCTCACAATGGGAGAGTTATGTTAAAATGAGATACAAATGATCTCTATTTATACAAAATGTTCTAAAACATGTTTGTCCACAAAACTTATGGTAAAACAGAAGATAAGGGATCAATAGCACTTACCTTTCCCCTTTACAAAAATAATATTATTTAATTTATATTTTGCACATAAGAGAAACCCTAGAAACATGACGTCACCCCTCTTTTGGGCAATGTTTGGCACTTTTGGTCAAGTCGTTGAGTTGGAGAAGGGAGCGCTAGGCCTCCAAAGGCCAATTGTCTTCAACCTAATCCTTTCTTCCACGATCCATGGGCCTCTTACTCAAAAAGTGTCAAATGTCCATCATCACCACCACAACCTAGCCCTAGGTGACGTCAAGGCCTCAAAAGGTGATGTTTTGGCCCTTTCAAGCAAGTTGTTTGGCATGTAGGGGATGGGCAAGATCCTCCAAGGTATCCTCTAGGCCTCCAAAGGCATGTCATCATCATCCGGAGTGTGGGCCCTTGGCATCCAACCTGTGGGCTTCAAGCCCCATGGAATCCCAAGCTAGGCTTGTTCTTCCAAAATTGTCCACCAACCAGGTCCTGCAAAGACAAATGGATACGCCCTCCAAGGGTCTCAATTCAAACGCATCATGATGACTAAATCAAATCAATCAAAGAGCCATCTAAGCAAGCACATCCAAACTACCTCATCAAAATAAACAAATGCTCAAAGACCTTATGCAATTTTCCAAGTTTAGGTATGGGAGGGTTGACAAAGCGACCTATTGGGTGAATCGTTCCTCAAGTTTAGGAGTGTTTCCCAAGGGGACCTCTTTCTAAGTCATGTGGATGAGGTGTCATGGATGGGGGAAGACTTTTGGGCATGGGGTTCATGACATACAAGGGGTTGTAGTGTCTCATCTATGGATGCCTATGTAGAGGGTGTGTTGCACATTCGTTTTCAATACAGCCTTTTTCCAAGCCCATTTATTGTCTTTTATTCTTTTAAGATGTTTCCAGGTTGAAGCCAAGGTGGGGCTTCTACCTAAGCATGAAACAATGTGCCCACCTTGACTTTATCCTGGTCACATCATGCTTCCTGTGATGTCCCCATCTGCTTAAGAGTAACAAGGGGAGAATTCTGCTAGCCTAATTAAGTTCTTGTGGGCTAATAAGGCGGAAAAGTGAATTAGGGGACATATTTCGCCTAGGAAAACTTTATAAAGTAAAAGTGGGAAAGAGGGGACAAGGGTCCTAGGCTAATTAAAAAGTCACTTTAAAATTATAAAGTGAGAAACCCACTAAAGTGGCTTTTATTTCATTTAAATAATAAAGGAGCGAGAAAAAGGCTCTAGTGAACATAAAAGGGAAAAATGAGGAATTTCCTCTCATTCTTGTCATTGTCATTTAAGAAAAAGATTTTGGAGAGCTCTTGAGAAAAGAGTCTAGGATTTTGGAGAAACCGTTCATTGCTTTTGGTTTCGGTGTTGAAACTATACACCCTAATCAGCTTAGGGAGAGATCATCACAGGTTTCTCATTGTGCTTAATTCAAAGTGTGTTTCCGTCCTGAAAATCTAAGTTGGAAGTGTGGAGGTCGAGTTTCCTTCAGTTGGGGCGCATTTCTAAGAGGCTGGGCGCATATTGTAGCTGGGGACAGAGTATAAAACGAATTTCATCTTGTTGGCAGCCATCCTTCTGCAAGGGTGCATTGCATCTTTGCTGGGCGAATCACTTCACCACTGGTTGTGATATCTTGGACAGGTCGAGTTGCTTCATGGCTGAGTATTAAACTGTTGGGTATCTCTCCATTGCTGGGGCGACTTTTATCCTTCATTGGCTGAGTTATGTGAGGCTGGAAATTGCTGTATTAATGCTGATTTGTATGCATGGCCGGGTGATGCCATACCTTTGAGTTGGGTGCATCTCTTGACATGAACACAAAGATAAATCATTGCTGTTTGGAAGCTGAGTTTTACAACAGATCTGAGTGCCATCTCTCTTATTTCTTGGCTGTGGAACATTGCTGTAATTACCATGAGTTTATGCCTTGACTGGGATGAGCATCAACATTATTCTGGGCGCCTTCTATGGTGGTTCCTCCCTTCATTTGCTGCGGTGAATAATTATATCAGAAGTGTTCATTAGAGAGGCCGAACCTCTACCACAAGGTGTCTCTTATTTCTTGGCTGTGGAACATTGCTGTAATTACCAGGAGTTTATGCCTTGACTGGGATGATCATCAACGTTCTTCTGGGCACCTTCTATGGTGGTTCCTCCCTTCATTTGCTGCGGTGAATAATTATATCAGAAGTGTTCATTAGAGAGGCCAAACCTCTACCACAAGGTGTCCATTATATGCTGAGAAAATCTCCTATCCAGGTTCTATCTAGCTATCACAGCCTATTATGTTGATTTGCTGAGATTAACATTAGAAGATTGCTTATGTAATTGTTGGGACAGTTATATGTTTTCCTCTTGAATAATAAATAAAGCAGCAGCAACTATTTCTATTATTTTTGCTTTCAGTAGTATATTCAGTGTTTGTCTTGTGGGAAATTACACTTGAACAGTTAAGAGGTCTCTTCATTGCTAAAGTTATAAGAAAATTGCACCTACAGCAGCTGGTATACAAACTGTTTGACGAAACACCACAGTGACAATTCATCTCTAGACTCGGGAAAATTATCTCAAACTTAGAGAATAACGAGGTGGGTATATTACACTTCCCCAAGTTGAAAACATGTGTGGGGCTTCTACCTAAGCATTAAAAACAGTGCCCACACATGTTCCACCTTGGTTGACATTTTGTTTTAGTTATTTTTCACGGGTCCCATCAGTTTCTTATGAGAGACATTTCATTGTCCTCAGAATCCTTGGGTGAGCATCTAGAAGGTTAATGATTGGCTTTTATCTTTTATCAGCTACAAGACTCTGGGCCTTCAGCCCCTTCTTCCCATGAAATGAGGGACAACCCCTTCTTGGGTCAGTATACCCAAAAATCCCAAAAGGTAAGGAGATGAGGGGATGAAGTGTGGAAAGTGACAAGTATGGTCAGGAATGGCACGATGACTCGTCAAGAGGACCTCCTAGTAGCAAACCTATCCCTAAGGGTGACCCACTTGCTAGGGCGCAATGTCAACCACCAAAGTAAAATAGGGCAAAGAGCATAATGTCCAAGCAAACATTACATAATCAAAAGCAATAATAGATGCAACAAACTCAAATGCCTCAAATATTGAAATGACACTTACCATAATACTTGGCTTGTACCTCATGGAGCAAGACCCAATGTCTTCTGGAAGCCAACTGATGTGGTGGATACCATCGTGATGAACCTAGAGATGTGGTGGCAAGGTGGGTCTCTGTTTGTGCAAGTGGAAACTGTTAGTCAGGCTATCTCTCGGTACTCCATGTCTACAACCTGAGGGCCTCGAGTCATCATCTCCTTAGTTATCCCTAGGAGTTGGGGATAACAATAACAAATAGCATCAACCATGAAATGAAACGCAGCATCTTATTCATTACCAAAGGGTTGTAACATGCAACGAATAGTTCAAACTTAAGTTTAATTTGTCATATAATGTTTACAAAATAGGCCATAATTGTTACCACTAAATTTACCTTTGGTGAATTCAAGTGCTACCCTCATAATTGGTTGTGAATTGTGACCACATTTGGGATCAAATTGGACTTCTCCTTAGTCCTTGATTGTCAGCATTGACGGTTCATGGATACATTCTCAGTGGGTTCTATGGCCATGATCCTTTACACTAGATTGTTAGATTTCAATTTTTCCAAGGTTTCAGTTACACTACAAAGTTGAGTTTCAGAGATTAGTATTTTTAGGGGGGATAGTACAGGATTGTGCTATTTTTAGTAGGTTTCCAGTTCATGCTTCCAAAGGTTGCATGCAATGCTTAATGATATATCCATGTTCCTTATTGCCATATGATTCAATTGAGACCATTTTCTGTTACATGTGACATGTTATGAGGGACTGTTATTTTAGTAGGTGGAGTTGGGGAACATAAATGGGAAGATAGTTAACATATTCTTGTTGCTCAATGCAATATGAGTCAGATGAGCCTGTTATCAAAAACTCTAGCACTTGTGCAAAGCCTTCACAAGATGCTAAACTAGTGTAACATGTGGAAGTAATTGTCACTATCACCTAAGCAAGTACTTCCCTCATTTTAGTGATGGACAAGAATCTGACACAAGGGAGGCTTCCCTAGCAACCTCAAGGGATCCTATAGCAAGATCTAGGCTGTGGGGGAGCACCCCCCCCCAAACCCGCTCCCAAATCACGCTCCGAAGGGGAGCGTTCAGGGAGCGTTCTCGCGCTCCTGAGTGCGCTCCCTGAACGCTCCCCTTCGAGAGCGTTTTTAGGGAGCGCGCTCCCTCAATAAAAACTGTGCCCCTTGGTTTTTAAGGGAGCGTCCAAGGAGCGAATGCTCCCTGAGGAGGTAGCGCATGCTCCCTTCTCAAGGAGTGTTCGCTCCCTGGACGCTCCCTGAGCACTCCCTTGGAAAAAAAACGCTCCCTGAAAATGCTCCAGCAACCCGCGCGCGTGAGGAGGTAAAATGAGTGTTTTTTTTTTGTTTTTTTGGGAGAAATGAAGCAAGGGATGTTGAAATATTGTAACTGCAAAGAGTATTCTATTTATTATTCATTAGATCAATCCCCTTTTGTGGATTGATCATGTCAGGCATTGTAATTGACCAAATCCCCTTTTGCGGATTGGTCAAACCCTATAATATGCAAATTAAGAAGTCGGTCCTCGGGAAAATTAAAGTGGTTCTAACCACCCAGAAATCTAACTACACCAGGCTAGTTGCCTCAGCCAAGCGCACCTCCTAGTAAGTTCAAAATTGAATTCTGAGCATTTTCAATTTTTGGTCATTTTCCTAGCTCCAGGTAAAGATGTCTGCAAGCACTAAGCTTGTTGACAAGCTAGAAGGTGTGGAAAACTTCAGTGCCTGGAAGTATAGGATTGCACTCATTCTTGAAGAGAATGACCTAGCAAGATTCATTAAAGAAAATGTACCAGAACCCGCCAATGCTGCAACTAAAGAAAAACACCAAAAGGACACAGTTAGGGCCAAAAGAATCATTGCAGATTCTAACAAAGATCACTTGATTCCTCAAGTGGCTTCAAAGAAGACTCCAAAATAAATGTTTGATGCCCTAACCAGATTATATGAAGGAAGAAACATCAATCGGAAGATGAATCTAAGAACTCAACTCAAGAATACAAGGATGCAGAAAGGAGAAACAATCCAGGAATATTTCTCCAGAATATCACAATTCAAAGAACAGCTAGAAGCAATTGAAGATACTATAGATGAAGACGAACTTATAATGGCGGCCCTTAATGGTCTCACAAGACCTTGGGATGCATTCATCCAAACTATTTGTGCCAGAAAAGACAAACTACAATTTGACAGTCTTTGAGAAGAATGTGTTCAAGAAGAAGCAAGAGTAGCTAACCGAGAAGCTTTTCTATCAAGAGATGAAGATCAAGCCCTAGCTACTCATACTAAAGGAGAAAGAAAGAAGTCTTACTTCCAGAAAGAMACGCATAAGGAGTCTCACCCCCAAAACAAATTCATACATTAAGAATCTCAYCCAAGGAGATTCAAGAAGTTTCARAAAGGGCAAARTAGAGAAAAAGATTTCTCATCCTACCAATGTTACCATTGTGACAAGATGGGACATATTGCTAAGCATTGTCCAGCTAGACGAGAAGAATACAAGAAGAGAAACAAAAGGCACCATGCCCATGCAGTTGAAGATGAACAGCCACCCACAAAGATGATAAAAGAACAGATTGAAGACTATGTCTTAATCTCTGCCCTCTCAGGATCAGTGTCACCAGGTGAGGACACTTGGCTCATAGATAGTGGTGCTTCCAAGCACATGACAGGTCAAAGAGACATTCTCTCTTTCCTTACAGAAAAGAAGTTTCCCCAAAAAGTTACACTTGGAGATGATTATCAATACCCTATCAAGGGAGTATAGGAGAATCAAACTACAAGCTTGATTCATCGACCCCAATGAAGATGAAGGATGTACTATATGTACCAAGTTTGACAAAGAACTTACTCTCCATCTCAGCTTTAGAAAAGAAAGGCTTCAGTGTTGCCTTCATAGATGGAGAAGTTCTTATGTGGGCCAAAGGAAAAACCATGGAAGAAGCAATTGTTATTGGAAAAGAAGAAGGTGGCTTGTATAAGCTAAAGGGTCACTCAGAAGCAACCATGACCCATTCCATTGAGAATCCATGTGAACTTTGGCATAGAAGATTGGCTCACATCAACTACAAAGCATTACCATATGTAAGCAAGGCAGTCACCAGTCTACCAGAATTCAAGGTTGACCATGAAGGAGTGTGCAATGGATGTGCACAAGGAAAGAACATCAAGAACCCTTTCCCGAAGAGAGACAGTAAAGCAGAAGGAGTCATAGAGCTCATTCACTCAGACGTGTGTAACCCAATGCCATCAACCTCCATTAGTGGGTATGTATACTATGTATCTTTTATTGATGACTATTCTTGTAAAACCTGGGTTTACTATTCTCGTAAAACCTGGGTTTACTATTCTCTTATAGGAGCCTACCTGCTTTGAAGAAGCCATTCAGAAGAAAGAATGGGCAGATGCCATGACAGAAGAATACCAATCCATAGTTCCCAGAATTGCAGAACCAGTGAGGGAAGTCATAACTTTCCCTAATGAGGAGATTCCAGAAGATCATGACATAATAGAATCTCAGGAACCTCCCCAGATGACGATCACCCACAAGAGAAAGCCAGCCTAGGCAAGGGAACTTACTCAAGATGGAGAGAAGTATGGTGCCCCCGAAGGAACCATGAGACAAATGAAGAAACCCAAGCTATTCTCCAGTTATATGGCTTTGATGTGTGATCTCTTAGAGGAGGAACCTACCTGCTTTGAAGAAGCCATTCAGAAGAAAGAATGGGCAGATGCCATGACAGAAGAATACCAATCCATCATAAAGAATAATGTATGTGAAATAGTTCCCAGACCGAAGAGCAAGGATGTGGTATCTTCCAAATGGCTTTTCAAAATAAAACATGCTGCTGATGGAAGTATTGAAAAATACAAAGCAAGGTTTGTTGCTCATGGCTTTTCTCAAAAGGAAGGCATTGGTTGTGAAGAGACGTTTGCTCCTGTAGCCAGATACACTTCAATCAGAACCATCATAGCCCTTGCAGCTAAGATGAAGTGGAAGTAACACCAGATGGACGTGAAAACAACCTTCTTGAATGGTGTCATTGAAGAAGAAGTGTATATAGAACAACCTCAAGGGTTTGAAGTTGAAGACAGGAAGACTCATGTCTACAAGTTGAAGAAGGCTTTGTATGGATTGAAGCAAGCTCCTAGAGCTTGGTATGGAAGGATTGACAATTTCCTGACGAGCTTGGGCTTTACCAAGAGTAAAATTGATTTTAACCTTTACTTCAAGGTTATGAAATATGAGCCTGTTATATTGCTATTGCATGTGGATGACTTATTCTTAACTGGAGAAGAAAAGCTCATCACTAAATGTAAGAAGAAACTCGCTGCAAAATTTGACATGAAAGACCTCGGCCTAATGCACTATTTCCTAGATCTTGAGGTCTGGCAGAGCCCAAAGAAGATCTTCCTTAACCAAGGGAAGTATGCAGTTGAAATACTGAAGAGATTTGATATGTTGGAGTGCAAGTCCATGAATACAGCCATGGAAACAAAGTTGAAGCTCCTGGTTGACACTTCGTTAGAATTGATTGATGCTACATTGTACAGACAGATCATTGGATCGTTGATGTATCTGACGAACACTAGGCCAGATATATGTTTTGCTGTGAACACCTTGAGTCAGTTTCTAGTAGAGCCCAGACGTGTTCACCTAGTTGCTACAAAACATGTGATGAGGTACCTTAAGGGTACATTAGATTGTGGTCTCAATTATAATGGAGATCGTGACTTCAGACTAAGTGGTTATACTGATTCAGATTGGGCTGGAAGTGTCTCCGACAGAAAGAGCACTTCAGGATGCTGTTTCAGTTTGGGGTCAGCCATGATCTCATGGAAGGAAGGAAGCAATCAATCATTGCTTTCAGCACGACAGAAGCATAATCCATTGTTGCATGTTCCGCCAGTTGTGAAGCCATATGGCTTCGAAAGTTGTTGACAGGTCTATTCGATCTGGAGATGGAAGAAACCATGATCCTATGTGATAATCAGAGTTGCATAAAGATGACAGAGAACCCAGTGTTCCATGACAAGTCAAAACACATAGAGATCTAATATCATTACATCCGTGTAATGGTTCAGAGGGGAGCCATAAAGCTCCAGTATGTTAGCACGAATGAACAGGTTGTTGATGTGTTGACCAAGCCTCTATCTGGTGTAAAGTTTGAGCACTTTCGAGATAAGCTTGGTGTAGTCCGAAAGGACCTCCTTCGAAAGGGGGAGTAGTGTTGATGCCAACCTCATGCTGTGATGCCAGCCTAGTGCTGAAGATTTCCAGCTTCGTGCTGATGTTGTTGTGTTGCCAGCCTCGTACTGTGATGCCAGCCTAGTGCTGAAGATTTCCAGCTTCGTGTTGATTTTGTTGTGTTGCTAGCCTCGTGCTGTGATGCCAGCCTAGTGCCGAAGATTTCCAGCTTCGTGTTGATGTTGTTATGTTGCCAGCCTCATGCTGTGATGCCAGCCTAGTGTTGAAGATTTCCATCTTCGTGATGATGTTGTTGTGATGCCAGCTTCGTGCTATGATGCCAGCCTAGTGCTGAAGATTTCCAGCTTCGTGCTAATGTTGTTGTGCTGCCACCCTCATGCTGTGATGCCAGCTACGTGCTGAAGATTCTTAGCCTAGCACTGATGTTGATGATGCTCCAGCCTTTGTGTTATGATGTTGTTGTTATTGATGATGATGTATTAGTGTTATACTAATCCATGGTGATGCACATGATGATGTCATTCCACCTCCCTGCTGTGAATGAGGATATTGATGATGAGAAAAACTTTTGATGATTTATAGATATGCCAGTCAATGTTCCAAACGTTGTTGATGTTGTTGCCCTCTCTCTCTCTCCTGATGATGTTGTAGAATACCCTTCTTGTTAAGGGGGAGTGTTGAAATATTGTAACTGCAAAGAGTATTCTATTTATTATTGATTTATTATTCATTAGATCAATCCCCTTTTGTGGATTGATCATGTCAAGCATTGTAATTGACCAAATCCCCTTTTGCGGATTGGTCAAACCCTAATTGTAATATGCAAATTAGGAAGTCGGCCCCCAGGCAAATTAAAGTGGTTCTAACCACCCAGAAAGACAAATCGGCCCTGCCAGTGAAGAAACACCTCCTTTCAACGCTTGCCAGTTTGTATAAATAAAGGAAGCCAGTGCCTCATTTGTTCACTCACTCAACTCACTCATCTAGTGTGCAAGTATTGAAGGAAGCTGCAGTTACCAGTTGCCAGAAGAAGGATGAGAGAGAGACGCATTGCTTGGGAGAGGATATTCTCTAGTGTTTGGTTTATTGTCTTGGCATTGTATTGGTTGTCTATATTAAAGAAGTTTTTGCTGGGTTTTCTTCCCCATGAGGATTTCCCAGGATAAATGTTGTGTATCTTGTGATTGTGTTTCTCTCAGTGATCCTATCTATGCTATGGTTATCAAGTAAATTGAAAAGAAACCTGTTATCGCACAGTTTGTAGGAAGGGTTTAGGTTAGCTTGAGTTAAGGCTTCAAACTGGCGTAACAGGAGCTTCCCCACCCACTGTCACCTCGATGGGGAGCTCTTTCTATTTAGGATGGCTGGTCCAAGGGAGACGTCCCTATGTAATCTGGTTTTTTGAAGGGCTAAAGGTTTAATGGATCAAGGTAAGAG
>ML818100.1:0-12750 GCA_009831015.1 Picea engelmannii
AAGTTCAATTGGAATTGTTGTTTGTATCTTCTTGTGTCTTCTTGGAATTGGAAGACAAGTTTGTCCAAGTGCAATTGGAATTGGAATCGGAATTGGAATTGTTAGATGTTTCTTCTTTTGTAATACAAAAACAAACTTCTCCACCTGGTTGTACCTTATCACATAATACAAAGACAAATTTTGTTGGGTGTTTGGAAGCCAATTTTTATCTTTAAACATGGGGAACCAACAGATTCGACAAAAAAATTTCCTCGAGAAAAAAAAACTGATCGAATAGGTAGAATAAGAGAAAAAACAAAGTTACGTATGTCAAAGTGTAGGCTTTCAGAAGAGGGAAATCCAATTTGTAGTGAAATAGATAACAACATTATTTCTCCTCTATCACTAGAAGAAAAGAACAAGAGTTCATTAGAGAGAAATTCATCCAGTATCTCATCAAGAAAAACTGTTTTGGATGACCAGATGATTGAGGATTTGCTTGGAGTTGATTATACAATGGATGAAATTAGAGAAGCAATTGGTGTTACAAGATTGTGGTGAAGAAGTTTTTCTGGTGCAATCTCTTGTTGTACAGTCAAATTCTCTAGAATCTAGTCAATCCCATGTTCACTCTCCTCCCACAGTTGATCTGCCAATGATTTAAGGGGTAAGAACTGCAACAGTGTTAACTCCATGGCAAGGAGTTCAAGAGTGCCAAAATAGTGGTTCATTGTCCCTACCTAGATTGAGCATTATGCGGCGAAGAACTCCTAAATGCATTCAGGTCGATGAAAGTGGTATATCATCACTTGAAGGTAAGTTACCTAACTGTAGTACTCATTATCACTCTTATAAAATCATTGAAGAATATTTTGAACCAAAATATGATACTGCTAAATGTCAATTATTTTTATCTTTGTTAAAATATAGAATGACTGTTGTTCGAAGAATTTTAGGCATTGAAATAGTCAAAAGTGTAGAAAAAATTCATCATATTTTTACAAACCTTGTAGATGATTTTCAAATAATTGGTAAGAAATATCATTCTAAAGACCGCAATGAAGCCTAGCGTGTCTTGTCACAATCAATTGTTAGCAAGATCATAAGAAAACATTGTTTTCTACAACAAACCTCTCACCCCTTGAAATGCAATTTCAAAACCTTTAGAAAGTATTCTCATAGAAGAGATAGCCTTGACATAGGTGGCCCAACAGATTTGTGGGCCTTCACTAGTAATCTACCTCATTCTTACATGAAGTTAATTGTACTAGTTCAGGATTTCTGGCATGAGAGCACCAGGCCTTCTTCCAACCGAAATGATGTACTAAAATTGAGAAGGGGATCTAGGGACCATGAACTCCATATTAACCACTTTCTTGACATTACACAAATAGAATTATACGAGAGATTTATAACAGTGCATAGTGCACTTAACTTGGGCCAAAGATATTTCCATAAATTCAAGCCTTGGCATGTTCGAATAAACACAATTCGTAACACATGTTGTTGTAGATATCACAAATTTGAGTATGGTTATCATTATGACACACACACACACACACACACACACACACACACATTGTATTTTGCATAAAACCCTTTTGCAGGAATGCTCAGTTGTATTGTCTCCATCGTCATCTAGATACTTTATTCATAGCATCTTGTGTACAAGGCTAGAGGGTTTTACATTTTATCAAAAACAATTCTTAGATGGGACATGCCCCAAGTGTTGTGGAATGAAATTACTCAGCAAGTGAATCCATGTAAGCGATGAGTATGGATTGGGGAGGAAGGAGGTTGTCTTGCAAAGCTTTAAATATGTGACATATGATATTGATGGAGGATAGGAAAGAAAAAATATACAATTGGTTACTTCCCAAGTATGAGTTTGTGACTTCATGAAGGACTTCATCGAAAATATGCAACATTGTGTTCATCGTGTCCATGTGGCTCGATGGCAGGACAATCATTTTAGAATATGCAAAGATATATTTCTTGCTGGCATTATGTTATCAGTGGTTAATCTTACTGAAAACTAAACCCTTCAACCACAAAATGAGATTTAAATCCAATATTATCACTCAAAGAAAGTCAGCATAATGGTCCATATCACATACAGGCACGGACCAAATAGTAATGAACAAAACATACTTATATTGAAAGAGTATCACTTCTACATAAGTGATGATTGGTGTCATGACTTAACCTATGTACAACATTGTTTTTAGTTGTTCTACAATCACCTTAAGGAGAAGAACATACAGATGGATCAACATTAGATTTGGTTAGATGGTTGCACAAGCCAGTTCAAAAATGCTCGTGTATTTCAATGGTTGTGTATGTTGCACAAAAAACTAAAGGTACCACACATTTGGAACTATTTTGAGTCTGGGCATGGGAAAGGGGAGCATGATGCAGAAGGTGCATGCATAAATAGAGTGTTACGTGGGAATGAAATGAAGTTCACAACTACTTCCCTCATTCGAGATGCAAAATCCATTGTTGAATGGTGTTCTTCAGTAATGGGAGAGGGAACAAAAACCCATGAAGAACAATCACACAGGAAAGGACATATACATAGATATTTTGGGGAGGTGGTCGATGTAGATGGATCACAGTGGTATGAATGAAAAACAATGCACGAAAATCATGGATTCCATTTAGTTAGAACATCAAATAATGTTATAGTTGAAATATGGACGAGAAAACTCTCATTCTTTTGTGGTCCATGTAGTATTAATGAATGGGATGATTGTGAATCGACAGACTAGGTTGATAGATGGGATTGTGTATCACTCCCCATTTCTCAACGTATAAATATGGAATTATCCAAGTTGGAGGAGAACCAATAAATTATTTCAATAGATTATGATCATGTCTCAGATCTCGTACTTCTGGGTTTGTTTATTCCTTCTATTAAATTTTGAATAAATAGAATTAATGTTTTATTCTTTGGTCATTTAATGGACTCACATTTTGGCACTCCATTTTTTGCAGGGAATACATACGTAGCAGTTTCCCCAAGAAATAATGAATGGGGCACTGATTATTGATTGGCACAATGCTTAGAGGGAAATTAGGCCATCATGAAATCAGTAACAGACTCCGAAGAAATTGAATTTTCTATTGGGTCGATGGTTATTAAAAGAGAATATCTGACACAAGATGAAATAACACGAAAGAAAGGTAGTTATGTATTTCAATATTATAAACCAGGTCAAGTTGTATACAACTTTACAAACTTCATTATTGGTACAAACCTCCAAGTACAAACAATTCCAAGAAATAACTCATCAAAGGTATGATACCTCTTGTCTTACTATGAGCACGAGAAGTTAATGGATATCGTCAGTATTAGAAGTGATCCCAATGGTCTACTTGAATGACCATAGGTATGTAAAAGGAATAATTTTGTCTTCATTTTGACTGATGTTAAAATATTTGGAATGTTGTTAAAATATACCATTACTTAAAATATTTTAGTATGTAAAATTTTTTGACTATTGTCAAAATATACCTTTCCATTCCATCTCTTTCCATGCCATGCCTTGCCTTTCCTTTCCTTGCCTTCCCTTTCCATGCCATTCCACTCCATGCCTTGCGTTGTCTTTCCTTGCCTTTACTTCCCATGTCTTGCCTTGCATTTCCATGCCTTTCCTTGCCTTGCCTTACCTTGCCATGCCTTACCTTGTCTTACCTTTCCATGCCTTGCCTTTCCTTTCATTGCATTGCCTTCCCATGCCTTTCCTTGCCTTTCCATGACTTCCCATTCATTTCCTTGTCATTCCTTCCCATGCCTTTCCTTTCTATGCCTTCCCATGCCTTTCCATTCCTTTCCTTGCTTTTCCATGCCTTCCCATGCCATGCCTTGCCTTTCTTGACTTGCCATGCCTTCCCATGCCTTTTCTTTCCATGCCTTCCCATGCCTTACTTTTCCTTATGATGCAGGAGCATCGCTAGCAGGTAGCAAGTGCGCATAGATGTGGAGGATAGTTGGACAAGCACCAACACATTTCTTGTTGAAATGTTTTGAAGTTTGAAAGCGCCATATAATTAATGGGATAGTTAATAGAGGCATACTCGCATTTATGGAGGAGCATTGTAATCAGACCTTGAGCGTCCCGCTCTCGTCTAAAGTAGATAGAGGCATTTATGCAAAGTTAATGTAGGTAGATAGAATTTAATGCTTAGATTAGATAGTTTTAAAGTGCAAGAGGGAAATGGGATATAGAGACCCTCATTGTATAGTTGTATTATGGTTGTTAATATGAGAGCATAGAGTAGAGAAGAGAAGAAGTAGAGAGCTGTGTAGAAGAATTCTATGTACAAAAGTTCTAGATTAATACAAAAAATATTTGATTCAGATTCATGGTGTTGTGATACTCTCTATGTATGTATTGTTGAATGTTATGCTCATGAATATTTTACTCTTTCTGTCATGCATTTGTTGTTTATGCTATGTGTGTATGATTTCCTATTAAATGTCTGAAATCTGAGAGAGAGAGAGAGAGAGGGTAAGGGAAATGAGTTTCAATTGTTTCTCTATTTGAGCAAGAGTTCCTGCAAGGAGTGTAGTTGAATTGTCCGCAAGGAGTGCATTGACAAAGGGTTCAGAGGTTTGTCTCTAAAATCTCAGATAAGATAGATTTTGTTCTCATTCCCTCAGAAGTGCAGCTAAGCACAGGAGTTGTGCAAAGTGTGCGCAGGCCGAGTAAAGTCTCAGAGTTTGTGAACCTGAGAAATTTTTGAAGGACTACTGTTGCAAGGAGTGCGCAGAGTCGAAGGACTTCAATTCTTTGAAGTAATTGAAGAATTTTCCGCAAAGAGTGCATGCAGGAGTCTTATTTAAGACTCGGAGTTGGAGAAAGATCAGGAGGGATAGAGTCTTCACAGTTGTCGAAGAAAATCACAAAAGGTTGGCGTCTGGAGGTGTCACAAGGTTGTGTTGTAGGTGGTTAATTTCTGTGGCAAACCACCTTATCAAATTTGCAGAAGTTCTCAGAAGGGAGAACAGATGGTCGGAATTCTCCATGGGGAAATCGCAAAATCCCACGAGCTGTCAGATCTCATAGAGTTGCAAGGAGGTTACGGTGGTCATTTTCTGCAGGCAGAAGCTCAAGAGAGAGAGGGCCTTATATTCACGCCAACAAGAACCGTTGGATTTACTCATGAAATTCCATTTCAAGGCTTCATGGGTGGGAAGACCGAAACTTTGTCATTTGGATTCGCGAAACTGCGAAGTCCAATAATCCGACAAGGTGGAAGGTTCCATTGTGAGGTTAAGATTTGGACACATGTTGGAATCCAAGCGTTTCGGCATTTCGGGGTTTGAAAGGGCGAGAGGAGGCCAAGATTTTGGCAGATCAAATCCCCGAAACGCGAAAGGGGAGCTTTTGTGTGAAAGGAAAATATTGTCACGTCGACATCTTGGAGCTTCAGAGTTCAGGAATTGAGCGTTCGCATCAAAAAGGAACAGAATCCCTTCCCAATACGATTTCCAAAATCACGACACAAGTGATCTAGTCCATTGGCGAATCGGGAATTGGGAAATCGAGGTTTACAGTGATATAAGGTTGGGAATCGTGAGTCTAGGACTCCCGATAACCGAAATAATGAAACCACACAGGCTAGCAGATCACGAGGAGGCGACAGGTGGCAAAAATCTCACATCAGTGGAAAGCGTGATTGAAGTGACACGTGGAAAGGACAAGAGTTGTGGGACCCGGAGCAGGCACGCAAGTTTTTCGGGATTTCGGGACCTGGAAGGTAGAGGAGACATAGAGCTCTTATATATCGAGCTCCCGGTGCACGAAATAGCGCTAATCGTTGGATCAAGGGAAAACTCCAGAACCATTGATTTCCAGTGAAGGTGGAACCTTAGCGTTCCAGAGTTTATCGAAACTCGGCATATCGGTGTTCGGAGGTCTGAAAGCACAGACGCTCGATCACAAGACTCATGAAATTGTGAAGTCTGATCTCCTGAAGTGTGAAGGGGGATTCCACGAGGTTTTCTATGGGTGAAGATTTCCCCGAAGGGGAAATAGAAGAGCCAATTGATGGAATCTCTTTGGGCCAGCGGAAGAAGAAATATCATGCATGTGTGGACTTCCGACCTGCGGGTTGGGAGGGTTGCATCACCTTACCTTGTCTTGCCTTGTCATGCCTTCCCATGCCATGCCCTCCCATGCCTTGCCTTCCCATGTCATGCATTTTCTTTCCTTTTCTTTCCTTTCCTTGCCTTTCCTTATCATTCCTTTCTATTGGGATTCAGTTTTGTCATATTTTCTGCCATAAAAATACACTCATAATTACACCTTATCCCCGCATTTCATCCATAATATATCCCTAATTACACCATAAACCTCCATTATCTCATTCTATTTATCATATGTTGTTAATACATAATTTTCCATATTTTTAGTGATTAAAATGATGATTATACAATAGTTTTTTTTATGATGGTTTAATCCTATGTTTTTATGTCCAAACAATATGTTACTGCACTAGAATTCATCTGGTACCCACACTGGAGGTCATCCGGTACTCACACTCCAAGTCATCCAGTACCAGAAGGTTCAATAGTCATCTAATACCTACACATTCATTTGGTACTCACACTCCATGTCATCTGGTACCCACACTCCATGTCATCCAGTACCATCCGGTACTCACACTCCATGTCATCCGGTACCCACACTCCATGTCATCCGGTACTCACAATCCATATATTCCAGTACTCACACTCCAAGTAATCGGGTACCAAAAGGTTCTATAGCCATCTGGTACTTCCACTCCATGTCATCTGGTACCCACACTCCATGTCATTCGGTTAGGGATGATTTTAAGGATGGAAATTTATTTTTAACTGTAGAAACCTTGGTGAATTTTACTAATTCTTCATATGCCAACTATAAATGATTGGCAATATTTTTGTAAAAATATTCAAATTTCTAAGGATTTTATATAGTTTTTATAAAATTTTGGTTATTTTTGAGGTAAAATAATTTTATCCTATAGAATTTGGGTGAATCATTTTTAAAATAGCGAATCTCATTTTTGGAAAAAACATGGAAAATTAGCCCATGAGCGAAATTTAGCCCCTAAAATCATCCGTGAAATGATTCGGTACTCACACTCCATTTCATCCGATACTCGCAATTCAACACATCCAGTACTAGAATGTTCTAGAAGCCATCTAGTACCAGAATGCTCCAAGTCATCTGGTACCAGCATCAACAACCGTCCAGTACTGGATTATAATCGAAAATTTGGTATGCTTCTAGAGGAAAATTGGGGACATGGATTTTTTCCAGAACGATGTCTACATGCGGGAACATGATTTATAATTCACCCAGCTCGCACGTGTGGACCTCCAGCTTAGGGGGAATGATTCTGCCAAAATTAGTAAAAATCTCAAAGTGCCAACTTGCACCTCGATTTTCGTGCATATGGTATCAGATCTAGAAATTCAAAGATATTGGTTTTGTCTAAAATATGGAAAATTAATTAATGCGTGAGCAGTTTTTCAAAAATAGATTTGGTTTGGAAGATATGGGTGGATCCCTAACTCGAATCTGCCCAAATTGATGAAAAACCCATGTTTTGGGGATTTCTGTCTAAAAATGTAATATTTGAAATATGAGCATTAGGATTCAGTCCCATTCACTCCTCAATTATTCTTCATGTATAAATAAGCCTCGGTTGATAATTAAATGTGGGAATTAATAGTTCATATATTTATCCCAACATTTTGGTGTCGTTCTTGGGGAGGTGCTAAAGGGATTAGAGCATAGGTAGGTTGCTTTTATTTCTCCAAAGCCTTGAGTGTTCCTTTCATGCAAGTGTGTTTCTTTTCATGCAAGTATGTTTCTTTTCATGCAAGTGTGTTGTGATTTTAAGGATGACCTAAGGGCGGAGAGAAGATCGTAAGACGTGAGAGAAGAGCCCACGCATCCACTTTAGTGGGGTTGCTCCAAAGTTAGGTTGTCCTCTTCCTTTTAGTAGTTAGAATTTTTGTTTTATTAGCATTAGCCATATTTGTTTTTATGTATATGAGAATATAATATAACTTGTGTGAACAGATAACTTGGTGACAGTAGGGTCCTAGTAGCATGGTGGCGCTTCGAGTATATAATTGGTTTGATTAAATTTTCTTTTAGTTTGCTTCTTTTTATTTATTTAGGGTTTCTAAAAAGTTTTTGGGCACTGTAAGAACCCCCCTCTACACTAATCCATGTGTGAAATAAGACCCATCAACCAACAACAAGAATTCAAAGATGATAAAGAGTTTAAAAAAACTCTCTCAAATCCTAGAAGCAGTCGATATCTCAATCTCATCCTCTCAGGAAGAACAAATCTTGACAGCAATCAAGAACTTAAATTTCACTCCGCATACACAAGAAGATCTAGAAGTCTCTTTTGATTCCCTTTGTCAATCTATCTAGGAGACCGAAAAATCATGGACTGCATTTGATCAAGAACAACCACTAGAACCTGAGATCGAGGAGTTTTCAATGTGCCTTTCTGAATATCCTACATGCATTGACAAGAATCGTTATTTGAAATAAGATGATATTCCTGGCATGATAGAGGGAGACATGCAGAGTGGTCGAAATGAGGAAGTGAACCAAGAACATCATGACTATATTGAACATTGGTTCCAGAATACAACCATATTGAACCACCACACTCTTCTTCAACAACTCTTCACATCATCACCAAAGAAGTTGGTTCTTTGTACTCTGTTATACATTAAATCTTATCTTTCAAACCCGAGTATGAATGTATTTCTACACTTGTTACGCACATGGTTACATTGGAAATATTCTTACACATGAAATATGATTTCTTGTTCTTAGATTGGATAGAGTAAAAGTTGCATGTTAGTTAACCTAGTTCTAAATAAATGCAACATATTTTCATGTTTATTTTTAAATAAATGAAATGAGATGAAGATAATACTCGTGATCTAATATCAAAAACTGAAACAACTTAAGATATTTCTTCTTCTTATTACATATATATTTCTGATTATTAATAATAACAGTTGCTCATAAGCCTAATCTTTAAAATATTATGGGGATTTACAAAATCTTTAAGGTCTGCATAATGATTCCCATAGCTAACTTGTACATCTTAATTTCCTATCAGAACTTTTTATTCAAGCATTCTTATCAAATAGTAAAAGGAGAGTGAATGAAACTTTTAATTGTGAGGGAACACAATCTTATATGGAGAAGATGAACTTGGGTACTAGAGGCACCTTTAGGTCATTCTCTCATGGCCTCATCCACCACACATTAAGTAAGTTTGACCATGATATGTCTTTCGACTAATCTCGATACATAAGTCTATTTTTCATATGAACAATATTTTATGGGAAATCTATAAAATATCTTCCAACTCAATACCATCCCATCCTGTAAAAAGGTTTTCAAAGATGCTTCCCCATTCACCGATGCGAAAGAAATATATAAATTTTATCTTAAGGGTAAAGATTGGGACAAGAGCCTTTGATGGAAAATGGGAGTAAGAGGCTAACATGTCGGGATATTGAAGAGGTGTGTTGGCAGCAATTATTGGCATGTGGTATAACTAGGCAAACCCATAAGGGCACTGAACAGGCTCGTGGGCAATGGGGCATTCTGCCTAGGAAGGATATTTCTTAGATGTCAAAATTACCCCATCAGAGTACTGAACAGGCTTGCTAGCAATGGGATCTGATTTCGATGTCTTTCATTATGCCTAATCTATATTTGTCTGTATGAACAATATACTTGTGTAAATCCTTAAGAAGAAGCATGCATGGTTGAACAAAAGGCTAATGAACCTCATCTAATTTCCATTTTAGAATTTTCGTAAGATGGTCTTAAGACCCCGTCATTCATACCCAGGATGTCATTGTCCTAGAGGTGGGACCCATAAGTGTAGGAGTCTAATAAACTCAAATGCGGAATTTATCAATATCATATGAATGACATAAATTCTTTGAGAAATTAAACAAGGATGATTGGTTTCCTATCGGTTTCTCATTTATTAAAGACCAGTTATCTCATCATGTTTTCATGTTCAAGGATGAGAGGAAAAATCCCCCATCATAATTTACATGGTTTCTTGAGCATAAAATTGTTAATGATTGATGGAATCATATGTAATAAGTAATTTAGGAATTTCCTTTATGCGTGTAATATTTTAAAATAAATTTCATTTCCAAATTTGTAAGGGTGAATAAATTTTAAGTTTTGGTTGTTTCTTTAAGCATGACATCAATGTTTATTTCTTCTCTCATAATAATAGTATTGGTTTAGTTCTTTTAGATATTTTTGTTCTGGTACTACTGGTATAGAAACCAATAGGTTCATGTACCAATAGTATAGAAATTTAAATCTTTTTCGAGGGTACTTTTTGCAGGATATTTTCAGCAGCTCTCAGCTCTGGTATACTTCATTTCTCTCCTCCAGTCAACATGCATCGGTTCCACGTACTCCACTTTCATCTTGCATAAATTTTGTATTCTAATGAGAGTTTGCATGAGGACATGCAAATAGCAGGTTTAGGGGTGAGAGAGAGAGACATAAGGAATCTTAACAGATCAGCATTCATCAACTCTCTCCTAGATATCCATCAGTTCTCAACCTTGCTCCACTTCATCTTCAAATTTCAACAGTCTACATCATGATTTTGCAGACATTTTGTCATGTTCTGCATAGTTTACACTTCAACATGCATTAGAATTCAAGGCAAGGGTAACTTGAGGTAAAACGGGTACAACTATTTTTAATTTACTAAGAATTTGGAAAACATGATGCATAACCACTATTACCTACTACATTATACGTTATTACCACTTAGAAAGTACCATCACCACCACTCAGTAAACATTCCACTTTCACTCCACCAGTCATAATGAACAATATAATCTGATGATAAGACCAAGTAATGAAAAGGAAATATGTGGTATACAAATACAAAGTAACATCTATAGTGTCTTCTATTCGTACATCATAAAGCATTCTTAAGTCATATCAAAGAGGATGAAGTCATTCTTGCCTATCCAAACAAAGAACCACAAAGTAAATATTGGTCTTAAAATTGATGTCCAAGTTCATACGGCCACCATCACCAACATTTTATAAACCATTCTCCATATGCACACCATTCAACATCACTATGATACCTAATCCACTGCTTGTCCTCCATTTTTATGATAATTGTGTTTCTCTTTTTGAAATCAATCCGTGGCAATTTCCAAAGTGTCATTCCACAAGAACCAATACCTTCACAAAAGAAACAATTTCACATAAATCTATAAGTAGAGTATCATAAGTTATTCACCATGTTTGCATGAGGACATGCAAATATTTGGGTTTGGGGGTGTGTTGGGATCCAGTTTTGTCATATTTTCCACCATACAAATACACTCATCATTACACCTTCTCCCCGCATTTCATCCATAATATATCCCTAATTACACCATAAACCTCCATTATCTCATGTTATTCATCATATGTGGTTAATACATAATTTTCCATATTTTTGGTGATTAAAAGGATGATTATACAATAGTTTTGTTGATTATGGTGTAATCCTATGTTTCTATGTCTAAACAATATGTTCCCGCATTGGAATTCATCTGGTACCCGCATTGGAGGTCATTTGGTACTCACATTGCAAGTCATCCGATACCAGAAGGTTCTACAGTCATGTGGTGCCTGCACAGTCATCCGGCACTCACACTCCATGTCATTCGGTACCCACACTCAATGTCATCTGGTACTCACAATACATGACATCTGGTACCCACACTCGATGTCATCCAGTACTCACACTCCATATCATCTGGTACTCACACTCCAAGTCATCAAGTACCAGAAGGTTCTATAGTCATCCAGTACTCACAGTCAATGTCATCCGGTACCCACACTACATGTCATCTGGTACTCACACTCTATATCATCTAGTACTCACAATTCAACACATCTAGTACTAGAATTTTCCAGAAACCATCCAGTACCAAAATTCTCCACGCCATCTGGTACCAGCATCAACAATCGTTCGGTATTGGATTATAGTCGAAAATTTGGCACGCTTCTAAAGGAAACTCGAGGACATGGGTTTTTTCCATAACGATGTCTACATGCAGATGTGTAAGTAAGAATTCACCCAACTCTCAAGTGTGGACCTCCATCTCAGGGGGAATGATTCTGTCAAAATTAGTAAAAATCTCAAACTGCCAACTTGCACCTCTATTTTCATGCATATGGTATCAGATATAGAAATTCGAAGATATGGATTTTGTCTAAAATATGGAAAATTGAGTAATATGCACGAAACTTTTCAAAATTAGAATTGGTTTGGAAGATATGGTTGGATCCCTAACTCGAATCTGCCCAAATTGATGAAAAACCCAATTTTGGGGGATTTCTGTCTAAAAATGTAATATTTGAAATCTAAGCATTGGGATTCGGTCCCATCCACTCCTAAATTATTATTCATGTATAAATAAGCCTCATAAGGTTGTGAGAAAGAGTCATTACTTTCATGAAGATTTTGTGAATGAGAGATTTATTCTTGTGAGAAATCTTTGTGTTGGATTACTGAGAGGGGGGGTGAATCAGTAATAGAGCAATTTAACCATATAATCCAAGTGTTGTATCAATGAAGCATTATTATCCAATAACTGCAGAGTAAATAAGCAATGAACAAATGAACAATCATACACATACATAGTACACCAGTGTTTTACGTGGAAACCCAAATCGGGAGAAAACC